>OX608082.1:17107456-17262456 GCA_951509765.1 Sphenella marginata
AAAAAATTAAAAAAAGAAAAAGTGAAAAACAAAAATTAAAAAAAAGAGAAAATAAGAAAAAAATACAAAAATAAAAAATAGCAGAAACAGAAATTTAAAAAAAAAATCAAAAATAAATTTAAAAAAAATTTACAAAAAAAATTTTAAAGTAAAAAAAATTTTAATTAAAAAATATATAAATCAAAAAATAATAAAAAAGGAAAATTTACGGCAAAAAAAAATTAATTAAATAAAAAAACAAATTAAATAAAAAAAAAACAAATTAAATAAAAAAAAACAAATTAAATAAAAAAAAACAAATTAAATAAAAAAAACAAATTAAATATAAAAAAAAGAAATTAAATAAAAAAAAAACAAATTAAATAAAAGAAAAATTAAATAAAGAAAAATTAAATAAAAAAAAACTAAATTAAAAAAATTAGTTAATCAAAAAATAGTCATCTAGTCAATCTTGTTCTAGTCAAATCCTAGGTAACACTGAAAGTTTGTAGTAATTATGAATTTCGAGATTGTTACTTTAACTTACAGATTTACCGAAACTATCAATACATTCAAATTAATAAATGTTGTTCATTGCCTCAAAGCAAGCGATCATGCAACTTCCCTGACGTTTGCAAATGGCTTGGGAAGCGTTAGTGACACTGAAATATACTAAACTAGCAAGAAACATGGAATCAAATAGTCAAAAGTTAAAGCCGTTTAGTTGTACTAAGTGAGGCATTGAAAAATATTTATATTTTTTGTATATTCTTTCGAAATGCTACAACAACGAATTTTATGTAAAATGTGGCCGCAAAGTAAACAGAAATTTTAATGCTTATTAATGAGTTGTGTATGTCAAATTTGTTTAGATTTTTGAGAACTGATGAAAGCCGAAAAACGTATAAAATGGTATTTATAAATACCCCGGCAATAACTATGGCTACAGATTAGAGTGCCCAGATATTCAAAGAGATTGTGGTCTTTTTTGGTCTGAATAATTTTTGAGTTCCTGAACAAACATCTTCTTTAATTAAATTATTTTTTAACTTTATCTCTATGCCATGTCCGGTTGGAAATTTAGTATTATGTATATTATTTTATTTATTTTTTATTTTACTTATTTTGTATTAATTTAATTCGATTTATTTTAATTAAACTTAATTTAATTTAATTTAATTAAATTCAACTCAATTTAATTTAATTTAATTTTATTTTATTTTGTTTTATTTTATTTTATTTTATTTTATTTTTATTTAATTTAATTTAATTGAATCTAATTTACTTTAATTTTGGTTGATTTAATTTAATTTAATTTAATTTAATTTAATTTTATTTAATTTAATTTAATTTAATTTAATTTAATTTAATTTAATTTAATTTAATTTAATTTAATTTAATTTAATTTAATTTAATTTAATTTAATTTAATTTAATTTAATTTAATTTAATTTAATTTAATTTAATTTAATTTGATTTAATTTAATTTATTTTAATTTGATTTAATTTAATTTAATTTAATTTAATTTAATTTAATTTAACTTTTCCAAGCATTATTTGATGTTCGGCCCACTTACACCCCACCACACCTGTAGGTGCATTTATTTCTGTCTTGCAGGTGTTTTAAACTGTCTTCTTCGCATTTCATAACGACCTTTTCAGCTGTATTTAACTGACCATTGTTTTTATTGTATTTTTTTTAATTTTTTTTCCTGTATTTAAATTTTTTTTTATTTACACCTTGTTGTTGTCTGATGACACACATTTAGTTAGTCTGTAATCGATACGAGTATTTATTTGCAAAGCGGCAGTGGTGCTCAAGACAAAACAAGTCACGGCACAGCAATTTTTGCCTTACGGTCTTTGTCTGCTTTTAGCCACATTCGTTTTGGCCTTAGTGCGGCTCTGTAAACTGAGTCAAAAGGTCAGCGCTTCTCTTGTTTTAAAGCCAATTAATTTGCGTTTTCTTGTTTCGTTTTTTTGTTTGTGTTTGCTTGCTTTTCTTGTCTGTTCCTCATGGCAGTTTCAGTGCATGTGCTTAATAATTTGGCGTTGTAAAGAAAGACGCGCTGTATATTTTTTATTTATTTTTAATAGCGATGAAAGCGGTTTATGCATTTTCATCAATAATTTGAAATCATTAAACGATTTGAATTCGAGGAGTCGCGAGTCATTGGTTTCAGTTTGTTCAAATAATCTAGTGCTGAGATTTTCCGCTTTGTGTGAGGATTTTTAAGTCGATGGGATAGGGTGCCTACCAATCCAATATGTATGAAACATTTGAGGGCAGGTAGCTAAGTTTAAGAGTTAAAATATATAAGTTTGCTATTTCTTTTTCAATTATATTTCTGGGAAGGAAACACCTCTCTTACAGGGCAAGCTAAATATCGACGGAGATGATATAGCTGAAGCCCAAATTCCAATCAAACAAGAACACCCTTTACTTGGCACAGGCAACTTCACGAGATTACCCAGCCTATGCATAAGTATGTATGTATGTACATATGTAAGTATATATGTATGTCTGTATGTATGTATATTTGTGGCACATAAAAATAGAAACAAATGGTGTTAATTTTCAATTTGTATCTAAACACTAAATGTCATTCACCTTGTCCGTCGGCGTATGCAATGAGCCAAAAGACACCATAAACATGTGGTTATTGTTGTTATTATTGTTATGCATGGTAAGTACACATATATGCAACATGCAACACATTTCTTTAACTCACAAACAACATCATGCATGCGTAGCACGTGCAACATCAAGTCAATGCTGAAGGTCTGAAACGGATTCAAATGGATTGTCAGAGAATGGACTTACTTCAAAACAACATTGAAATATGCAGCAATGTGTGAACGCACTTTATGAATAATAGAAAAAAAATGAAAATAAATAAATAGAAGCTAGCTAGCCAGCAAGTAGTGAAGTATAAGCTGCTTGGTCGCCATTGCAATGGACTGGACTCCCAGCAACTCCCAGCAGACAGCTAATCGGCCAAGGGAATATTGATAAAAAAACAAAAAAGAACAACAATAACAAGTTTTTCTGCTTGCATATGAGCACTAATAATCGCACTTGTACAAGCAACAACAACAACAGCAACACTTTTGGCATTCTGTGTGGGTGCAGGAGCACAATAAACAACCTGCCACAATTTGTTGCAATCAAAAGTGTTAAATGCTAAATGCATGATGTTGTTTTGGTTTTGACTATCGCTTTTCAATTTACGTGACTTTTTGATGGAATTTTTTTGTTTATTTAAAAATAAATTGAACTCGCACTTGACTTTTGTATGGATGTAGTCCTTTGCCGTCGCAATAAGTGGATTTTGCATTTTGTTGGGCAATTGAAAAAGTCACGCCTGTAGTGCGAGCTCTGGTACTTTGAGTAGTTCTGAAGAAGTGGTTCAATAGTCTTCTTGAAACTTAATTGTATATTTATCAAACAAATCCATTGTTTAATCTCGCATTTCGCACACAAATGAGTTCATTCATTCATTGGTGGTTAACACTTTGGTCATAGTCCATTTGTATTTTTCTAAGTGTAATCTTATCGTCTTTCGACACTGCCCATGATTTGGAGCCATACTCTTACTTAAGGAGCAATGATAAGAGACTTTTAGAGCATGATCTTTGCTAGTCGCTTCTTCGCAAAAAGCCCTTCATTGTTTCAAATATGTACGAGTGAACGGGAACATGGCTTCCCAGGCTTCTTTATTTTATTTATTTTGAATTTATTGATAAATTTTTACTATTCAGGCATTGAACACTTACGAGAATGCGATTTCAGATTAACCGCATTAGTGATCAATATAACAACGAATAATTAGAATAAAATTTTGGAATTTATGCAAATTATGTCGGTATAGTAATAAGTAAGCAAACCAAAGTTATTGATGTAAGCTATTAAATCAAAACTAAATTTAGGTAAAAGGTGATAATTCGTTTATCATTGCAGACCACTCAGTTCAACAAACTCAATAAAAATGATTAGCGAACAAATAAAAACAATAAATCATATATAAATGAATGCAAATTAAATTCAAAGCAATGAAAACGAAATCTGAAATTAACACAAAACTAGATTAGAGCCTTGGCACAACAACAGGCAAATCGACAGGAAAAATCATAACATTTAACTACTTCGGTAGCTTTTAATTGTTGTTATCTAATAAAAATATATCTTTAATAGGAATTAACAAACTAACAACGGCCAATTAAGCAATGAAAACAAATTATAATATCTACAGATTTATACTACAAAAAAAAAAGATTTATATACTAGTCGTTTGTTTTTTACGAAACATAAGTAAAAAAAAATAGAAAAAAATATAAAAATAAAAATTAAAAAATAAAAATTAAAACAATAAAACAAACAAATTATTAAAAAATATATTATAGAAAAATAAAGAATAAGACAAATCAAATACTAAAAAAAAACTATAAATAAAAAAAATATACAAATCAAATAATAAAAAAAAAATTCAAATAAACATAATAAGAAAATATAAAAAAAAATTTTAAAATAAAAAAAAAAAATTTTTAAATATAGTAATTTAAAAAAAAATTCGAAATAAATAAATAAAATGAAGTATCCTGGTTCAGTACGAGCTCGCGGCCACTAATAATTTTTCCGTAGCGAAAATTGTTGTTGTTTTTGGATATGTTTAATAATTTTATTTAATCATAGCAATAAATAAAAAAAAAATAATAAATAATAATAAAAAATAATAATAAAAAAAAAGAAAAAAAATAAAAAAATTAATAAAAAATAAAATAATAAATAAACATATAATTAAAAAAAAAATAATAATAATAATATAAAAAGAAAACAAAAATAAGTGAAAAAAATATCTATGGAAATAAAATTTAAAATATAAATAAAGATCAAAATACAAATCAGCATAAAAATTAAAGTGGCACTAAAATAAATCCAAAGTACGGGAGTCTAAGTTAGGATAGAACCAAATTTTATAAATGATAAATTCATCAGACCCTATAAAAGAAAGGCACATTTTAAACCAGAATCTTAGAAATTGCATTTTTGAAAAACCATCTCCCAAAAATACAAAAGAACCGCCAAGTTGACTGGCCCCAAACGCGTGAACTGTAAAACCATACAAAACTAACGCTGCGGCTACCAATTTAAAATCAATTAACCTTTTTGTGTGGGGAAAATGGTGTTGGCAGCTTTTTACGCTAGTAAAAATCCATTCCAGTGCATTAATACAGTTGTGTGCACAAAACTAGGAACCCCTTAGGGGTTTTAGACAACGGCCTGAGTTTCTCTCAAGAGTAATTGAAAAACTAACCAGGGTATATTGTTGTTGTTGGAGTAACAAGTCTTCGAGGTCGACTGTTGGCATCGGACGAGGATTATACTGAATGAAAAGCTCTTGGTAGGGTTAAACCTGAGACATTCCGGTCGAACCGGCTATCATGGGAATCATGGAATTCAGTGCCGCGAGTTATAATTTTTTATACAAAAAAGGTGATATTTAAAAAAACAACAATGATCCCTATTTATATGCGCACAACTGTACCCACATAAAAACGCGGCTTAACTAACAACACCAAACGAAATTATGCGCAAATTATCTAAGAAGAAAGAAATACAACATCGACGTTCGCCCAGCATTTTTTGTTTTGCCGTCACAGTGCGGTTCGTTATGCTTCGTTTTTGTTTGCATCAAGTGAAAGTGCCATATCCGCGAAACGACGTCAAATAGCCACAAGCAAACCGGTAGTAATGGATGACTGTCATATGGCCATGCATAGAGGCAACATGTAAATACACGTTCATATGTATGATTGAGAGGAAAAATAGCGTCAAATATCACACGCGAAAACAAGTGCTATAGCACTTACGAAATTTGACAGACGAACGGAGCGTCCCGGGCGGACGGACGGGCTGAACTTGTTGCTTGGGTAAGTTTTTGAATGACGAAAGAAATAAATAAATAAAATAAAAAAAACTCAGCGAACACATTGAATGCGCTCTGCAATTGAAGAGCCGGTAAAAAGGTTTCATAAGTTCATTAATATAAACAAGTAAGGGAAGGCATGGCTTCGGCTATGCAGCAGGCTTCATACCCTTCATGAAAATGCATCACGGGTTTCAGTGTCGGGTCTTTATCACCTTTATAAGCGTCCAAGGCACTCAACCGATCTTTGCAGTATACTCTCGAGCTCACTAGTTCAGTAGAGGCTATATGGAGTTTTGTTAAAGTGGACGACGGCACACCCCCAGACTATATAAAATTTCAATCAACAGATCTCTGAACGTATTTCGGCTAAATTAATTATATTTGGATATAAATGTCACTTAGTCAAAAATTCACATAATTTTGGGAAAGTGGGCAGTACGATCCATATATTTTGCGTTTTGTTTGTGCTTCCTTGGTGACCACAGTTTATTGTCGAGTTTGATAGACGCTACACACACTGTATAAAAGTTTTGGAAAAGCCTTCCTTTCTTTATAGCATAGCTAATATATATCATTTTAAACGACTTGACCTAACATTAAAAAGTTTAATTTCACAAACGGCTACTAATGTCACTATCAGCCGTTCACTGAACTTGGTATCAAATGCCAAACATGTAACATATACTATCCACACATAATACCATAACCTTTAAATATCATTTATTACTTAATTATGATGCATAAATGCAATTAAAACTTTTCTTTTTTTGTTTTGTTATGTTATGTTTTTATATTATTTCATAGTTTTTTCTTAGACATTTCCACATGGTAAAAGCGGAAGTTCTACACACATTATTTCCGTTTAGGTAAGAAATTCCCATGCGCATTCGGGTAGTTTACGCATGCGCGGGGAAATATACATACATACATACATATATTTGTAAATATGTAGTTACAGGCGCGGACATAAATGTAGATACACAAATTTTTCACAACTTTTAGAATCAATAAATTTATATTAAAAGCCTGTATAAAAAAATGTGTCAAGGTCTAGTTCAAAAGCAATAAATTTTTTCTTAAAAATGTACACAAAAATCACGAAATTTAAAAAAAAAACAACAAATTTTTATTAAATTTTAAACTTTTTTTTCTACAAATTTTTTGAATTTTTTGGAGTATGCAATTTTGGAGCAGGGACCCCCCGTAACGATTATTTTTGTATTTTTAGCATAAAAAATGGAAGACTTCCCAATATCGCAGATACGTTTCAAGTATATGAATATGCACGACTCTTCATGCTTAACAAAAAGCTTCTATAAACTAAAAAAATTTGAGGGAAATCCATATAAATTACAAATAATCATTATTTTTGATTTTTATTTTTTTGGTCAAACATAAAAGTTATTTTTTGATTTTTATTTTTTCGATCAAACATAAAAGTTATTTTTTGATTTTTATTTTTTTGATCAAACATAATAGTTATTTTTTATTTTAATTTTTTTGATCAAAAATAAAAGTTATTTCTTGAGCGATATTTTATTCCTCAAGAATAAAAATTAAGTTTTGAGTTTTAACTTTTTTCGCGGATTGAAAAACTCAAAACGCCGCTGTGCCTTTTTGGCAAGTAATAAATCATAATTATTGGGTGGTATATCCTCATCAACATAGTTTATATTTATGTACATACATTTTTTCACCTGGTACACTTGGCGAATTTTGCCCCATACATACAATATCAATGTGTATACATATAAATATGTTTCAAATTATTGAGCACTTATGCTGACAAGGATATATCATCTAATAATTATGATCAACAACCTGCCAGAAAGGCGCTGCGGTTATTTGAGTTTTTCAATCCGCGAAAAAAGTTAAAACTCAAAACTTAATTTTTATTCTTGAGGGATAAAATATCGCTCAAGAAATAACTTTTATTTTTGATCAAAAAAATTAAAATCAAAAATAACTATTATGTTTGATCAAAAAAATAAAAATCAAAAAATAACTTTTATGTTTGATCAAAAAAATAAAAATCAAAAAATAACTTTTATTTTTGATCAAAAAAATAAAAATTTAAAATAACTGCTATTGTTGATTTTTATGAAAAAAATCGGAAAATAATGATTAAATGTGGATTTTTATATTAAAACTCATAACAGTTACGGTCCCTGTTTTGGAGCGCTTTAAATGTTAGTATAATAAGGTGAAAATTATGAGTTTCTAAGTAAATTTTTATTATATACAATATATAGGTATTATATATTTGTTTACAAGTTTATGAACTCAATTTTTTATAGATAAAAAAAATTTAACTAGTCAGCAAAAAAAATTGCCAAAACTCAGTAAAATGTGTCACGAATTTAAGATTAACACCTAAAATTAAATGGGCTCCAAAACTTCATACTCCACAAAATTGAAAAATTTTTGTAAAAAAAATTCCAAATTTTGTATACAATTTTTCTGAATTTTCGCAAATTTCGTGTACATTTCTAAGACAAAATGCAATGGGCTAAAAACTCTATAACTTCTCCAACAAATTACAAAAAAAAAATCTGTGAAAAAAATATTAACAAAATTTCTTTGCATTTTCATAAATTGAATGTACATTCTTGAGACAAAAAAAAATTATTAAATTTCTTTAAAAAAAAAATTATTAAAATTCTTTAAAAAAATATTATTATTATTCTTTAAACAAAATTATTAAAATTCTTTAAAAAAAAATTATGAAAATTATTTTAAAAAAAATTATTTAAATTCTTTAAAAAAAATTATTTAAGTTCTTTAAAAAAAATTATTTAAATTCTTTAAAAAAAATTCTAAAAATTCTTTAAAAAAAAATTTTAGTTTTAATAAAATTTCCTTGATTTTATGCAAGTTTTGTGTTCGTTTTTAAGACTAAATTCATTGTTCTTGTATTAAAACTTGGTACGTGTTTTAAATAGGCTTTGTTAAAATAATTGTTCTGATTCCAAAACTTTTGTGAAAATCGCCGAACAACAACTGTATTTACACTTATATCCGCCACTGTATATGGTGGCACCGGTCAATGCTATTGTCATTAAGCTTTTTCCTCTATGTAAGTATGTATGAACATATATACATTTTAATATGCATTTAAATGATTATTAAAAGTATAGCTTGGTTAGCAAACGGATACATTTATCTAATGATTGAAATCTACACACGCTATATAACGCGCAAACCGATTAGGGAAAAAGTATACCGGAGAATGCAACAAGAGTAATTTTGAAAGGCACTTTATGCTCATATTAAGAGATGCACGTTTAAAATAGATGTTGTAATATTAAATAGAGAGGATGTTATTAATTGAGAAAGATGTTACAATTATGCTGCTTGGAATAGCAGAAGCTGGAATAGCCTATGATGAGGAATTGTGTTCCATAACATCAGTATTGAATTGACAAATTGGTTGGAAATTGCCAGAAGACTGTAATTACAGTAATTGTAAATTCAACTAACTAAATTACAATTACCATTACAGTAATCATAGTCGTAAAAATAACGATTGCAGCGTTATAAGGTTGAAATTAGAATCACTGTAATTGTAATTCCCAAATTAATGATTACAACAATAGTAATTAAAAACAAATCGACAGTATACAACCTGATTACAAGATCATTACGATTACAATAATTCGAATTTTTAAACATTTTAGAAGTAAGTTTACAGAAATTAAAACCGTTTAAAAAACTATAAAAATAATTTTTAAAACAGTTAAATTTTTGTTGCAGTAATGAAAATCGCAGATACCTTGATTAACGATTACAATGGCAGTAGGATTACAGTAATGGTAATTCCACACATTTTAAAATTAAGTTCACAGAAATTTAAATTGTTTGAACTGCTATAAAGATAATTTTGAAAACGGTTAAATGACAATTACAACACCATTACGATTACAGTAATGCTAATTTCATATATTTTTAAATTACGTTCAGAGAAATAAAAATCATTTAAGAAACTATAAAATTGTAAATCAGTTAAAATACGGTTACCGTAATTATAATTGCAGATAAATGAAGTGGTGATTACAATTACAGTAATGTTAAATAACAAAAACCAACGTACACCTGTAATATTGCAAATCAAAAAAAAAAGACTTAAGTAAACAAATCTAAAAAACGCGCTTAGCGCACATCTATTGTTAGATCAGTTTTGTAGTGGCAGATCTTTTCAAGCACAATAAATAGTTGTTATTGTGCGCTTATTGAGGCATTTTAGCAGATCATTTCAATACTCACACATAAGAAACCCAACCATACAATTCGAATTGAATAGATGACCTTGAACCAAATTCAATGCCAATGCGAAGGTGATTCACTTCTAAGCTTTACACACATTCTACGATCTCCTGCGGTTACAGAAAAGCCTAAACAAACGAGTCTGATGCGGAGACATATGAGGCAGTACTTTACTGTTGTATTGAAGCAATTTAATATGAGCCAAGCCAAATGCCAAATACACATAGGAACTGGATTAAAATGCTTATCGCACTGAGATTTTATTTTCATATCTTTTGTAGGAATAGACAGATTAGAATGCCTCAACCTCCAGACGGAAATTTTAGCTACAAAACTCTGTGTAGGTACACTGAAGTAAAGCTTTAAACTAGTCAAAAAAAGGGTCAAAGTTATACCAACAAAAATTACAACCTAAATAGAATAGAGGATTGTTTAAAATGATACCAAATATTGCAGGTCTTTTTCTTTCGATTGTCCCATATGAGCAGAAAATGTGATTAGTCTAGGGTCAGTACGGGATGAGTCGCAAGGGAGGATGCTACTAATTTCTGGTCTGATCACTTTGTACGGACTGAATTGTTCACCTTTGTAATTGTACCCGGTATTTTAACGCCTATAATTATGCTATAAAAACTGAAATTCACTCAGACTTCTATGAGTATGCCACACATATAAAAATTTACTTATGTTTATCGCATTATAGCCAACTGTAGGCGAAAGGAATTAATCGCGGATCATTATTTTAAGATATAAGTCACACGATTTTTTACAGGGTCCTTTCTGAAGTGTTAGAGACATCCAACTAAGCAGCACATACTTTTAGGCGCAAAAAAATACGAGATACAGAAATTTACCAATCCAGGTGTAATGAAAGTTTTTTCAAGAATTTAGGGAGAGGACAAAATGTGGTCCTAATACAGTTTTTGAAGTTCTTGAAAGATTATTCCTATTTCCTATTTCCGAACAAAAAAAAATGTAAAAAAACATGGTTCCGTCATAACTCCAAGTTCAAAATTGACCTTCGTAGATTTGATTTTTATACTTACACTGAAAGTTTCCAACAAAAAAAAAAGATACCAAATTCATTGCCACCGGCCATGAGTAAAAATGAAAGTTGCCAGCTAATTATGATTAAACATTGCATCAAACGTGATTCTTGGCGTTGATCGTTACTTACCTGCAAAGAGAGAGAAAGCAACAAAAAGCACAAATAAATAATTATTTCGCAGCAAAGGTTTCAAAGAAATGCTCAGAAGTACTTTGAATTTCAAATAAAACATTAAAATTAGCAATAAAAAAAAATTAAGCTAAATTTTACCATCTTCATTTCAACAACATTGAATAAAAAGTGAAGAAATAAAATTGTTTTATGTAACATAAACCAAACAAACAGATTTCACCACATTTTCACGTTTACGACGAGTAAACTAACAACATTTTCATGAAAACTCAGAACCATAAAAAAAAGTAAAATCACCGCAAGTTTCATTTCATTACGCCGTTCGTTCATTTTGCTGTCAAAGAAAGCAGGTAGCATTTGCTGATCGTGCCTGGTGATAAGATCAACTTTTCAACACCTCAATCACCGACGGCATAGCACGTAAACTTTACACGCACAACAAAAACAACAACGAAAACGTTTGAGAAGATCACCACAACGAAGATGTGCGCGCGCCTGCGCTTGGGAGCAGTAGGAAATGTTCGTAAAGCTGATGGTGTGATGGCTCGTGTGTTGCATAATAAAATGCAACCAAATAACAAAACTGGAAATCGCACTACAACCAACACGCAGCAAATTGAATTTAATTGAAAATTTACTATTTTATTGCTTTATAATCAAAATTGAAATTGATTGAAAGCGAATTGTATTAAGAAACAATTTTATTGGTAGTAAATGTGAACGGTTTCTAGGAAATTGAAAAATTGAAAGTCGATAGCATAAATGGTTAGTGATTAATTGAACTGATTAAATTAGATTAATGATGGAAGTTGGACGTTGAGTAGAAAGGCAATGGCTTGGCAGTTTGAAATTTCCTTCCGGCGCATAGTCGGCTAAGCTCTAGGCGATGCAGCTACGAGTGACCTCTGTATATAACTGAATTCACGATATTGATCCAATTCGGCAGCCACTTATGTATGTGTAATTTGGTTTGTCCAAGAAAAAGGAACCTCAGAATTTATTTTACGGTTTACTTATTTATTTTTTATTTTTTTTTTCTATTTTTTCCATTTTTTTATATTTTTTCTTCCATTTTTTTATATTTTTTTTCCATTTTTTTATATTTTTTTTTCCATTTTTTTATATTTTTTTTTCATTTTTTATATGTTTTTTCTATTTTTTTATTTTTTTTTTATATATACATATGTACATATGTATGCATTTTCTTAAATTTTATATATATATTTTTTTATTTGTTTCTTTTTTTTTCTTATTTATTTTATTATATTTTTCTATTTATCTTTTTACATTTTTTATTTATCTTTTAATATTTTTTATTTATGTTTTAATTTTTTACTTTTTGTTTTTATTTATTTTTTAATGTTTTATAGTTTCTTTATTTAACATTTTTCTTCTTTAATTTTTTTCAAATTTATTTAATTTTTTTTAATTTTGTTCCTAAATTTTTTTTTTCTGTTAATTTTTTTTGTTTTAAATTTTTTTTTTCTTTATTTTGTTTTTCTGTTGTTGGATTTTGCGGTCTATTTTGTTTACAAATTTGTAAGTTATGAGCAAGCTCGAGACCAGTTAACAATAATTCTAAACGAATTAATATTGTCAGTTTTTGGGAAAAATTGATAATTGGAGAAAAATTACAAAGAACAAATCTACAGCGATGGATAGGATTACATGTTTCAGAGTTTCCAGGCTCATCATCAGATCCCTTTTCGGACACGGATTCGAACTCGTGTCTGCACCAAAGCCGCTGTTAGAAAATTCCAACACTAAGCAATGATGCCCTGTGACGTCACAATGCACTTATCTCCACTTCAATTAATTCCCTTTTGTTTGTTTGTTCTTGCCAACAGTATACACAAAATTTCTTAAGACATGCAGTCTTTTATGTTATGATGTGTGTTGGTCTTGTTGTTTGTACATATTTACATATGTACGTAAACCCGTGCTTTGGTTTCAATGTATTTTTGTTGTTGGATTTTGCGGTCTATTTTGTTTACAAATTTGTAAGTTATGAGCAAGCTCGAGACCAGTTAACAATAATTCTAAACGAATTAATATTGTCAGTTTTTGGGAAAAATTGATAATTGGAGAAAAATTACAAAGAACAAATCTACAGCTGGGTCCGCGAGCTGAGTTTGTAAAACCTTAAGTTAGGTGCATAATGCCCAACTATGCCTATTTATCAATGATGATATCATACCATACAAAGGTTCTGGTGAGTGATGTGGATAAAAAAAAAATATTAAAAACAAATTTCTAGCAAAAATGCTTGTCAAAAATGTTTAACCTTTTTTTATTCGCCATGAAATATTTCCTTTTTTCTATTCAGCATTCAAATGCAATGACGTATTCCTAAATATTTTTTAACGATTTGCTATGCCATCACTAAAAAATATAAATTATACAAACGTAATTATAAATTACCCATATGTTTTCATGAATAAGTAGATACTTATGTACATACATACATGTGTACGTGTATGTACATATTTCAAGTGAATAAAAATAGCTAAAAGTGTTTTGGCATGAAAAATTCTTCAAATTACGGCGATTAATATAAAATCGTGTATCACAAATTGTTTATCAATTATGCCATGTTATGTTGAAGTTAACTAATTTAGCTGATTGGCCTTCGATCATGCAACGAATGGCCGTATGTATGTATGTATGTATGTACTTTATGTTTGTATATAACTTGCTTACAACGTTAATTAATTCCTGAACACATTTACCCCTATATATAGATTTAATTTGATATTTTAAATGTGCATAAATTTTAGTTTATTTTACATATTTTATTGTATATGTATGTCCGTTCACATGTTATTGATTCTCCTCGTTTTGCTCAGCTGTCCAAGCGAATTTCGATGGTATCATTTTCTGCATATGAATCAGATAGCTGCAATTATTGCAATTTTTTATAATAAAATCCGACACAGCAAAAATGTTTTAAATTACAATTCAATTGGCAAACATTTTGTGCACACATACAGTGGTGTTCAATATAATAGCAGTGAAATTAAATTGAATACCTTTTAACGAAGCAGCTATGTATGTATGTTTTTAGTAGCTAATTTTCGCATCAGAATCCATTTAAAAAAACATTAAAATTTACGCTCAGGATAGTTAATTAAATTATAAAATGTGATCATCAATCTGGCCTAATTCTATTTAAAGTAAACTTCAGGTATACATTTTTTGTACGCAGCTCTTTGCTGTTAATTTCGATCTTCTTCTCTTCAAGCCTTTGAGTTTTGCCACAGATTCTATATGGTCATATAATTTAATGATTAGACGCATTGTTCTCTGCTGCCAGCTATTTACTTATGAAATTGTAATTATACCCAACACCAAATCCCATCATTCGAACTCAATTTATTTGTTTTTATCTAACCTAAAAATGCATTGAGTACGGCGCTTCCAGTTTTTTTCTCACACTCATGAATGCGTACACACGTGAAGAAAAGGCAAGGATGGCCGAGTAATTAGCTGTACCTTTCAGTTGTTTGTTTAATGTTGTAAGGAAGCAAATGACTTTTGTGCTCATTTAAGGATTAGTAGTTGGTTCAATTGTACTTTAGGGGTGGTTTCTTATTTTCTTAACTATTTTTTCTTTTCTTTTTTTTTTTGAGTGACAACGAGATCAACGGCAAGGAAAAAGACACAAACAACATAATTCGTGGAAAATATTGAGAAGTGATGTAATTGAAGATTTGATCATCTAACTTAGTGGTTGAGTAGAGATTAACATTTTCTAAGGTATTATTTGTCTTTTTTTTTTGGTGCTCCTTTTTTTTTGTAAAAAGGTTTCCTTCATTTAAATCCTTTCATTATTCATTGGTAAATTTGTAACGTATTCCATCACTCAAAAGTTAATATGGTACGATCATGAGAACAACAAATATTTTAAAGAATATTTAATTTTTCGAGACCCAAGGTGGTGACCGTAGTCTTAATTGACTGATGCATAAAGTTCTAGTCTTAATTAACTTAAAAGGTACAGCTCGACCTGTAATAGGTACTTTGGCGGCTTAGGTCGCAGCCATCAATCCTATATACATACATACTTAAATATCTAAAAAAATAAACTTTTTAGTTTAAATTTTTTAAACATATTTTTTATCATTTTTTTCTATTATTTTTTTTTATTATTATTTTTTTTTTATTTTTTTTCAATTCAAAATAATAATTGACTAAGATTTATTAACCACCAAATTTTTTTTTTACTTTTTAATTTTTTTTAATTTGTCCAACTCTTAATTGTTTCAAGGTTTTTAAGTTTTTATATTCTTTTTTTGTATCTTATAAATTTTTTTTGAATTCCTTTTTTTATTTATTTTTTTGTCTTTTTTAATTTTACTTAAATATTTGAAATTTTATTTCAACTTTTAAAATTTTATTTCAATTTTTAAAATTTTATTTCGATTTTTAAAATTGTATTTCAATTCTTAAGATTTAATTTGAATATTTGAAATGTAATTTTTTAAATTTGGAGTTTTTTTAAGTTTGTTTTAAATTTAGTATTTTTAAATTAAAAAAAAAAAATTTTAACCTTTATAATTTCTTTTAATTGTTTTTAATTTTTTTTTGAATTTTTTAATTTTCTTTCAGTTTTTTTAATTTTTGTTTTAATATTTTAATTTTTTTAATTTATTTTTTCATCTTTTTAAATTTATTTTTTAATTTTTTAAATTTATTTTTTCATTTTTTTAATTTACTTTTTTTTTTAAATCAAGGATTCCCTATCTGAATAATGTCCCTACCTTTGTAAACATCCCTATATTTAGGAATATCCCTATATCTTCCCTTTTCCAAAATGTCTACTACGCTTAGAGTAATGTCCGAACCCTGACACATTCACATACATATGTACATCTAACTTTCATTTATTATTGCAGCGTACTTACTTCATTATTAACTGGTCACGCCCTCTACACAATCACGAATCCAAAAAGAGTTGAGAACAAAAAAAAAATATTTTCAAATGCATAAAATTCTTTTCATTTCCTACCGATAAATTCAAAGAACAAAATCGTTTTAACCGTAGTGCACTAATCACTTTAGCGCAACAAAAAAACCAAAACCGTGCAGTCTATAAATTTTCTTTCAGCTACCTTTTAAGGGGAAAAAGCGTGGAAAAAGGGAAAATAAATTTGAATTTTTATTGTTTTTTTTTAGATTGATTTATGCTGTCATTCACCTGGCTTAGGATATGGGAAAAGGGACTTACAAACTGTTTACAAAACGAACCCCACCCTGCTCACATTTTCTGTCATTCAACTGGGTTTTCCAATCATAAATGTTGTTTGTCTTTTAGTGGAGTAAATTTCATGATTTTTAATGTCAGCGATCAATTACAAATTTTTATAACTCATCTACTTAAAGCACAATAAAAATAAAAAAAGTAAAAGAGAACGCAAAATTGGCTTAAAAATTCTTGATAAGCCCACATCCAATGTTTGGTAAGAAACAAAATTTTTTTTTTTTTTTCATTTCGATATTTACGCATGCTTGCACGCGAGCCTTAAATGCTTGTCTCGCTGTTGGTTGTTCTTCACGTGCGTTTGGCTGTTCGTGTTGCCGGTATTCTTCATGTCACCAATAAATCATTGTTATTGCGCATTAACCTACCCTACTATGTACCACGCTCACAACAACTTGACTGCCTCACCCTGCACTTTTTTCACGCTTAGCATTCCTTTTACTCGATTTTTTCTATTTTTTTTCGTGCTGTCAGTTTATTATTCCTACATTGGTATTTAATTGTTTTGCATACAAAACAACAGACAATGCATTTTGAATGCGTTTTTATTGTAGGTGGATTTTTTGTTTTGAATAATTTTTTCCAGAATTTAAATATTTTTTAGAGAATCTTATTTAGAGCCAGCTTTTCGTGGCTTAAAAATGTATAGAGACTTGGCTAACAGAAAGATTTTTTTTTTTTATTTAAGGTGAAAAATACTAAATTTGAAAACAATGCTTGAAATAAGCATAAACAAATTTATTTTAGGTGAGGTCGCGTCGCAGGCAAAAACGATGGCCTTCATGGAGTTTGTTGAGAGGGCAAAAGAAAGGGTACAAGAACAGGGCCTGCAGCCAAAAATACATAATGCATTTTAAGATAAAATTTGTTCTAAGATGAGCACAATATTACTGCTAGGCTTCCCGATTTGAAATGGAAATTTTTGAAAACCCCCAGAACAGCCTTTTTAAACATTAGACTGATCCAAAAAATAATTATAATTTTTTTTTTAATTTTATTGATATCATTTTTCAGAATGACGAAAAAAAAATACAGAAAAATAAGTTCTGACACTAAAATCTAAAAATTAATATTGAAGTCTGAAATTAGTGCTGTTTATTTTTAATTAAAACCCAAATGTTCCTAACAGCAAAAGGTCCGAATTGTAATATACCTTTAAAACCGAGCATACTCTTAGATTCGCCAAATTAGGGTGAGTCAGATGAAGGAATTTTTTTTGTTACTCTGCGTTCACTATTTTTTAAATCTAAATTATCTAAGCAAACACCGTAAGCACAGTGGAAGGTGTGACGAATTTCTTCCAGAAAATACTCGATCACTAAAGTGGTCGTATCTTCTAACAAAATCTATGTGAAGCACTCCTTTTTTCGCATGAATTTATGCTAAAAAATATGTTAAGCCAAATTATGCCGCTTCTGGGATTGGTTGTCTCAGAATATCGTCGAGCTTAAATAAAATAAAACAAAATGACTTGACATGCTGTGCACTTATCGTGAGATTAACAGATTCCACAGATTCCTCGAGGAAAAAAAAAATAAAAATATTTGAAAAATAGTATGAGAAAGAGTTAAAACAAATTATAGCCACGTAATAGGGTGGGACGGAGGTCTCAAGTGGCAATTGCGTAATGTCAAAAGGCAACAGTTAAATGCGATGAAGATAAATAAAGTCTGAAGTAAATACAAAATGATTTGCTACATAACAAACGTTTTTTTTCTCTATATCCATAAAATGTCAACGAACACTCCCACAAAACGCAATAAAAAGGGTAGAACATGAATAAGAAGAAGCTTCGTATTACGTGCGTACATATACAGTAGCGTTCACAACTTTAGTAGTGCTTGACGTCAATTTGTTTTTTATGAGTATGGCATTGATATCGAATTATCCATTCCAATTTGCAGGCCGATAGCTTGAATATTTACCGCCTATAAAATAAAATTTGTATGGAAGGTGCCACGCCCACTTTTCTCTAGCTGCCATTTTTTTCTCGTGAATGTGTTATTTATAACGAATATCTTCATACCAAATTTCCTTATCATTAACTTTTTAAGAGATAATCAGTCTCAAAAGTTAAGTTTGTATAGGAAGTGCCACGCCCCCTTTTCCGATAACACCCAATTTCTTACCGTTAGTGAGATATTGATATCGTATATCTCTATACCAATTTCTAGGGCCCTACAGTGAATGCTTTTGCAGATATTTAAAATGAAATATTAAGCTTGTGTGGGACGTGCCACGCCCCATTTTCCCATAACTGCCATTTGTTTTCTCTTGAGTATCGTATGTATTTATATCGTATATCCTCATACCAAATTTTAGATCCCAACCATGAACCCTTATGGAGTTATTACGCTTGTAAAATCATGTTTGTGTGGGAGGTGCCACGCCCCCTTCATATTTTCGTTTTTCTTTTTCTTCCCTCACTTGCACGTATTTACTATAAATAAACCTCGGAGAGAAGGTATTCAATTTGCTTAAGTCGCTTTCAAGTTCGATGTATAAAGATAAGATCTGATTTTTATGAAAAAAAGGTTGCCACCTCTTCAAAATTTAACTTTAAATGTGTTAGTAACACCATTGATAACTCAAGCAGGGCGTAGCTATATTTAAAGATTTTTTTGGGGATTCTTTTTATATCAGAAAATATTTATTTTAAATACATAAATATTTAAAACATATTGGTAAACAAGGTTGCCACATATTTTAAAGCTAATTTTGACTGCAGTTTTTTTCTACTACTTTTACGAAATCTGCCGTTATAAATATATAAATTGTCTGACTAAAACAGTTACAAACATCTTACATTACTGACTGACTAATCGCTAGTTGACGTTCATTAAACTGAGATTAAATATCCCAGACGCTAGTGACCTAATGTAACGGCAATTCAAGCATATTCGAAACTAATGCGGTTTCAGTTTCCGCTTTGCATACAAACTCACAAACACAAACACACACACGAATAAGTTTTGGAACCGCAAAATTTATTGTCTGACATTTTTTGACAGAAAAATAAGTTCCGACAAATAGGATCTAAAAGTCTGAAATTTGTGCTGTTTTTTTTTTAAATATTTTTTTAATTAAAACCGAAAGTGGCCTAACAGCAAAAGATCCGAATTGTAATATAACTTTAAATACAACCGAACTTACTCTTAGATTAGACAAAATTAGGGTGAGTCAGATGAAGGCTTTTGTTTTTTACTCTTAAAATTACTGGTGATCATGCGTTCACTATTTTTGAAATCTAAATTATCTAAGCAAACATCGTAAGCACAGTGGAAGGTGTGACGAATTTCTTCCAGAAAATACTCGATCACTAAAGTGGTCGTATCTTCTAACAAAATCTATGTGAAGCACTCCTTTTTTCGCATGAATTTATGCTAAAAAATATGTTATGATTTACCAAATTAAGCTGCTTCTGGGTTTGGCTAACTCAGAACAGCGTCGAGCTTAAATAAAATAAATCAAAATGACTTGACATGCTGTGCACACGCACTGATCGTGAGATTAACAGATTCCACAGATTCCTCGAGGAATCAAAACAAAAAAATATTTCAACATGAAGATCAGATGAAAAATAGTATGAGGAAGAGTAAAAACAAATTATAGCCACGTAATAGGGTGGGACGGAGGTCTCAAGTGGCAATTGCGTAATGTCAAAAGGCAACAGTTAAATGCGATGAAGATAAATAAAGTCTGAAGTAAATACAAAATGATTTGCTACATAACAAACGTTTTTTTTTTTTCTTAAACAAAAAATGTCAAAGAACACTCCCACAAAACGCAATAAAAAGGGTAGAACATGTAGAAGAAGAAGCTTCAAATAACGTGCGTACATATACAGTAGCGTTCACAACTTTAGTAGTGCTTGACTTCAATTTGTTTTTCATGAGTATGGCATTGATATAGAATATTTCCTCCTTTCCGCCTATAAAATAAAGTTTGTATGGAAGGTGCCACGCCCACTTTTCTCTAGCTGCCATTTTTTTCTCTTGAGTATGGTATTTATAACGAATATCTTCATACCGAATTTCAGTTCCCTACCATAAAAACTTTAAGAGATAATCAGTATCAGAACTTAAGTTTGTATAGGAAGTGCCACGCCCCCTTTTCCGATAACACCCAATTTCTTACCGTTACTGAGATATTGATATCGTATATCTCTATACCAATTTCTAGGGCCCTACAATAAACACTTTTGGAGTTATTCAGAATGATGTGGGACGTGCCACGCCCCATTTTCCCATAACTGCCATTTGTTTTCTCTTGAGTATCGTATTTATATCGTATATCCTCATAACAATTTTTAGATTCCAACCATGAACCCTTATGGAGTTATTACGCTTGTAAAATCATGTTTGTGTGGGAGGTGCCACGCCCCCTTCATATTTTCGTTTTTCTTTTTCTTCCCTCACTTGCACGTATTTACTATAAATAAACCTCGGAGAGAAGGTATTCAATTTGCTTAAGTCGCTTTCAAGTTCGATGTATAAAGATAAGATCTGATTTTTATGAAAAGAGGTTGCCACCGCTTCAAAATTTACCTTTAAATGTGTTACTAACACCATTGATAACTCAAGCAGGGCGTAGCTATTTTCAAAGTTTTTTTTTTTTGATTATTTTTATATTAGAAAATATTATTTCTAAATACATAACATAAATATCTAAAACATATTGGCGAACAAGGTTACCACCTATTTTAAAGCTAATTTGGTTGAAGTTTTTTGCTTACTTCTTTTAAGCTCCTGCACTACCAAAATTTTCAACGCAGCTATCCTCAAGTATTTATTTATGTTTATGCTCAATGCGACAAAATATGTGAATCACCGCAAATAAACCAACAACTGAAAATGTTACCGATCATATTACCTCACTGAGTTCAAATATCAAGTAAAATAAATAAGCAAAAGCCATTGGAGATATGTCCGTAAATATGAGAACCGACGATTTGTGTGTACTCGCCACATTTGCAAAAGGAAGAAGAAGATATGCAAAATATTCACCTCAGCATGTTCAACGAGACGTCGATTTGTGACGAGATCACTGATCAATCAACTGTGAAGATGAGCGCAGCAGCATTCGTATTGCGCCAAAGTCCACAGAGTTCTTAAGTTTAAAGGTCTCTAGTACAAACCACAAAGTTGTAACTAAATCTGCCGTTATAAATATATAAATTGTCTGACTAAAACAGTTACAAACATCTTACATTGCTGACTGACTAATCGCTAGTTGACGTTCATTAAACCGAGATTAAATATCCCAGACGCTAGTGACCTAATGTAACGGCAATTCAAGCATATTCGAAACTAATGCGGTTTCAGTTTCCGCTTTGCATACAAACTCACAAACACAAACACACACACACGCGCATGAATAGGTTTTAGAACCGCAAAATTTATTGTCTGACATTTCTTGTTGTGAAGATTTGAAGATCATCAATAAATAAACAAGCTAAAGCATTAGCATTAAAGGTCAGCGAGATGAGACAACATTAGTGTTTAATTTCATTGTTTTTTTTTTTTCGTTTGAAGTCACTCAAGCATTAATGCATTTTTATACATGATAATTGTATTTATTATCTTACATCATAATGATGCAGCAAAAGCATCATCGATCACTTTGATGCATGATTATGGAATTTGCTTACAAAATTTGATTTTTTTTTGAGTGTTTTTTTGTTTTTTTTTTTTTTTTGAGTGTTTTTTGACTACTTAATACTGATGGAGTTGTAGCGCGTGAGTGCATTGCTCATTTGGTGGAATGAAAGAAATGCCAAAAAGCAATTTAATAACCCGCATGGCGCGCGAGAAAGAGAGAAAGAAAAGTTCAAAGAAACGTCATGATCGATCGCTATATTAAATATTGAACATAAAATTTTACTTAGTCAAAATAAAAATTTATTTATATTTCAGGTTTTTGTAGAACAGTAAACACCCAAGATTACAAGACGAAAGCTCGCAACAATTAGTGTGCCTTGAGTTGGCGATGCCTGCTACAAACATTTGCGGATGTACTTAAATCGAAATGCCAACAAGTTAAATATGTAAATGATAATTAAATCTCTTTGAAGAAAAATGTTTAGTCTGAGTCTGGGATAAATTGAAAAAATTTGGCACACGCTACAAACGTTGAATTTTCAAAGATTTATACATTTTTTACATTTTTTTTTTGGGCAAGAAGTTGTAGTGCTACATAATGCATACAGTTGTGTTCAATATAATAGTAGTGAAGTTAAAGGAGATATCGTATGACGAAATAAGAAGAAGCTGTTAATAATTTTCATTTAAAATATCAAAAATTCTATGACAGAAGCCACATAAAAAGAATCTTTAAAGCTTACATAAAGTTCAGGAAAGTTAATTAAACTTGAAAAACTGGCCACCAAAATCCGTAATTTTTTTTTTTTTTCAGAATTTCTAGAAAATTTTTTAGTATACAGTTTTATTCCCCCATTATTTTTAAAATCATAATGTGAAATTGTAAAAAATGTCCATGAATTTTCAGAATTCTTTTCGTTGAGAGAACAAAATTTAATTTTGTGTAGAAGAAAATTTGAAACAGCCTGTACAATAAAAATTCTAGAAATTCACGGAAATTTTGAAACGAGTACAGACTTAAACATTATTACACTAAAATTGATTGGGTTACAAAACTGTATACTAAAAAAAGCTCTAGAAATTCTGCCAAAAAATTTAAAAAAATTTAAATCTTTTTTTTTTAGAATTTATAGAAAATTTTTATGAATTTCTAGAGTTTTTATTTACAGCCTTTTCAAAAGTTCAGCAGTATCCAATTAAGTGTCTCTACTATTATATTGCACGCAACTGTAGGCACTCTTATATAGTAAAATAATACTTGGCATTGTTCCGTGATATTCTTTTGCCCTCTGCTCATTTTAACAATTGTCAGCAGCTTCATAATTTGTTAAGTGTCAATTGTTAATAATTTTGACAATTTACGCAATTCACAACAACAAATGCTGACATCACTATTTATATTTTGCAAAATTTTAGAATGTTGTAGCGATTGAGAATTTTGTGTTTAGCGTTGTTTTAAAATGAAAATAAAAAAAATTGTTTGGCATTGAAAATACTTAGATTTTGTTGAGTTGTTTGATTTCTGTTTTTTTTTTTTACTCAAACTTTCTACAGAGTTTTTCAAACTTCTTGCAGTCTTCTTTTTGTGATACATTTTAATTTATGCAAATTTATTTTCAATTCTATCACCTACATTTATAAGTAATTTATTGCCTTAAATAACTATAACTAATTGACCTATTTGAGATGGTAAGCATAAAACGAAAAGTAAAGTGGTTGTAAGTCCACGACTTAAAGTAGATTAAAAATTCAAAAATTCGGTTATAATTTATTCATTAATTCATTATTCAAAAATTTAAAATAATAAAAATTATTCGTTTAAAATTAAGAGGTTATTTACATTGGATGTTCGAGCATTAGGTAGCAGAACGCGCTCAGAGTTCACAGCATCTTGCTGTGCCTCAAATGACTACAGAGTGCGACGTGCGACCATCAACAAATATTGCAATTAGGCGTGTGTGATAGCGCAATTTCGTATGCGCTGATGCAATGAGTCATTTTGTATTGTGCTAACGCAATTTCAATGCATCGACAGTTTGGCCTCATACGGCTCATAGAGATAGTTTTGATGCACCAGTGGGTATGTATAAATTAAAAATGTTGTTGGCTTTCCCATATCAGTTACTAAGTGAAACAAAGTGAATTGTCTGCCTTTACAAATATTGCTCTAAAGATGTATGCACTATTTCTCAGGACGTTGACTCAACTAACTCAATGCCGCATATCATCACAATAACGCAACGTAATTGCAGCGTTACCCACAGCTAATTCTAACACAATAACAGCAAAGCGAGAGTGAATACAAAATTTGTTAATAAAAAGGTAAAACGCAGCTGCACCTGTATGAGTCTTAAGAAGTGTAGTAAATCTGTAGCCACAACATGAATGACCACAATAGCGGCGAGGGGTCAATATGTATGAAAATAATACTCTTACAATAACAGTGAAATGGAAATGCAAAAGATGTGGTCTCCGCTTGAATAGTTGGTAAGCGAGTGACGGTGTTTTTATTGCTGTAATGATGCTAAGCCGTTGAAAAAAATGTTCACAAAGAATGGTAAAAGGGCACAAAGTTTATTATGCTTCCCCCCTCATACCGCCTTCCAGCATACAAAACATTGCGCAACTCTATCTTAGAAAAGTAAGATTTATGCGTGTACAGCAGCAAGCCGATTTAGTAAAAAGAAATGGTGTTGATAATGAAAATGGAAATTAAAGAATTAGACGCTAAAAGCCCCAAAGCTCCACAGCTGAAAATTAATGTGGAAATGTATGGAAATATAAAAAGTCTTGTTTGGTTGCTTACAGAGATTGCAGTACACCAGAAAATGCAGGTTCTAATGCTAGAAATAGTAGAAATAGTAGTCAGTGAGAGAACCAGGTTCAATTTTGTTTCAGAACACTATGTTTCTCCAGAGTTTGTCGAGTTTTTCTGCAACATTAGAGATTAGAGATAGAGATTAGAAGATGGCGAAAACGAGAGCGGATTTTTTTTCTGGGAGAAAACGGTACTAAAGCCCGCTGTATTTTTGGACAAAGAATCAGTCTCTTCTCATAGGAAGAAAGCTCCAGAAACACAAGCAGACGATGCTTCTCTCTCTAAACTGGCAAAGAAGTCCTTCAATTGATATGATTCATGCTTTCGTGCAAATTCATAAGGTTTAAACGAATCCAACTTTTGTTCACGTTGCAAATCAATCTAAAACTACATATCAAAGTAGGTCAGGATCACATTGCAATTCGCATACGGCCATGTTAACAACTGCAACAAACCAAATGACTGGCGACACTATGTCAACACCTCTAAATACGTTTGAAAGTCAAACACTTTGTACTCACAAACAACAACAACAACAAATTAAACCAATTATGTACGTGTTTAAAAGCTTTAAAAACAACAAAACAATAGAAAAATGCTAGAACAACGAAACGCAGTTACCTTTACCCAAATCCACAAATTTTCAAATCGATCAAGGTGGAAATACTTAAACAGCAAAGAGTGCAACACGTAAACAAAAAAAGAAAAAGAATGTGCGTATAATTTCCCTTTGGAATATCTTAAAATACAACCAATGACGTTCTAGGCCAGCGAACTAGTAGGAATGCGTAGAAAAAGAGAGAAAAATGTCTTGACTACTTCGACCTACCGACGAGTTAAGTGTTTTCTTTCATATAAAAAAAAATACGTTGATAAACTTGTATGGAGGAGAATGCAAAAGAAAAAGAAAAAATGGATTAATCGTATTATACTAAGTTATGAAAAAAAAAGTCAAAAAATATTGATCGAATTTTCGCATTAGAGCCTGGCATATATTTTAATATAGACTTCCTAAAATAATTTTATCAAAGTTCAACTTTGTGAAATTATATTTATGTTCGCCATTGTATGTGTAAGAGTAATTTGATGCTATTTCTATTGCCACCAGTGTGAAAAGTAGGTCCTAAACTTTAAGTTGGACATCTAGGAATACGTCGGTGAAAATTGCACACATTTCTATATACTAAAATTAAAACAAAAACTTAAAAATTAAGGAAAATAAAAAAATTTAATAACAGTTTAAAAGAAAAATAAAATAAAAAAATTTAATAACAGTTTAAGAGAAGTAAAAATAAAATTTGAAAAAAATTTCAAAAGACATTTAAAAAAAATTTAGGAAAATTCAAAAAAATGTTTAAAAAAAAACATTAAAAAAGTTTAAAATAAAACTAAAAAATAAAGAAATAAAAAAAAAACATCGACAATTGTGTTAAAGCAAATACTCCAACCTGTCTGCCTCGCAATTCTTCAGCCTTGCTTGGTACCTACTACTAATGTGGCATGCATTTTTCGCAGGTGTTCAGTAGGAAATTTGCTAAAAGAATTTCATTTTGTGTATACATAACTCTAAAATACCCATATTCAAATACACACATGTGTTAAAAGCTGGGGTTTATGAGTAACTAACTATTCCCAGCAAAATATTGTGTTAGCAAATGTAAACGGCGGTAGCGCTGCTTGCTTTAATTATCGCTCAAACATTTAAAATCTGGCAGCTGTGCCAACCAATATTTTAGAATTAAATTATTTTCACGATAGTCGTGAATAAACAAAGAAATTGGTGGCAACCCCAGGCGTTAACACCATTTAGAAATTTTTTGTTTAAATTCGAAGTAAAACACCCTTCGTTTAATGCTCAAATTGGAATATCTTGCGTAGTTTTTATTTTTTAGTTGAAATATGTGGCAACCCTTCTAAAGGCGGCATAGTTTTTTTTTTTTGGGTAGTTAATAGATAATCGAGTAACAACAAACAACAACAATTGCCAATTGTCGATCCGCAAATACCGCTATTCGAAGGTAAGCGCAAAATAAATAAGGCTGCCATGTAGCTACAACAATGGAAAAGAGCGTCAGCAAACAATGAACGAAAAAATGTTGTTTACCTTCAATTTGAGCAAACGTTATAAACTAAAGCATTTGCTTGTGTTTTTTTGTTTTTGTTTTCGTGTTCTAAACATTTTTTATCGTTTGTTGCTTGTTACCGTTCAATTATTGCCACATTGTTGTCTTGAGCACATGTTTGCTGGGGTTCCTGTGGCAGTTTGGTTGTTTTGCAGTGAGGAATTCCATTTTTATACCCGGCTGAGCTAAGTAAGAATGGTTTAATGACTCGAAGTAGATATACTAGACTTGGTTGGTAATAGATTAAAATACGTGTAAATTATAAATTTTCAATTATAAAAATACAATAATAAACAAAAAAAATATAAGAAGAGATAATAATAAACCATTTTTTAAACTGAAAAAAAAAGTAAAAAATAAATTTATAAAAAAAAATTGTTGTTTTTTAATGTAAAAAAATAAAAGAAAAAATTGTAAAATAAAATTAAAAAAAAATTTTAAAATAAAAAAAAAATTTTAAATTAGAAAAAAATAAAAGTTAAAAAAATTTAAGTTAAAAACAAATGAAAGTTTAAAAAATTAAAGTTAAAAAAAATAAAAGTTACAAAATAATAAAGGTTAAGAAAAGTTTAAGAAAAATTAATATAGTTAATAATTAAAATTAATATTCGATAAATTAAAAAAAAAAATATAAAAAATAAACTTCAGAAAACATTAAAAAAAAATGCAGCAACAGCTTGACGCCTATATACTCATTATCATCACCTAATACTAAGAAATGTAAGCCAGCTGTTCCATTTAAATTTCAAACAATTTAAATTATCGGCTTAGACATGTCAAACGTGCAACCAAAATACTCAACAAAAACAAACATTTAAAAATTCGTCACGTCACACACTTTGGGTGCTGTTCATGCAAATAAAGACTGATCAGTGAAATTGCTTACTTATTTAGAATGTTTATGTTATTTTTTTTTTTTGTGTTTCGAATAACTGAATGCGTGCCTGCATAGTTTTTAAATTTTTGTTGTTGTGCAACGCAAGTCGGTTAATGATAAAATTACCAAAGCACGCACGAGTAAAAAAAAAACGCTGCTAAGCAATTAAGTGAAAGATAATTCAGTGACAACTCAACGAGAATTTAAACAACGCAATACCAACAACAACGCAAACAACAAAAGTAATTAAAAAAATTATTGTCGTGCGTTAAATTAAGAAAAAGTACACAAATCAAATTAACCCAAATACACGCAAAAGTGTTTATGTTCGGACATGGGTACGAGCTTTAAATAGAAAAGTATTTAGTTATTTAAAGACTATTTACATTTGTTTTTGTTTTGTAAATTACTTCGAAGAGAATTTCACTTTTGCAGCAAAAATGTATATTGAAAAAAGAAAAATTGCAAAAACAACAATTTAGTCTCTTCAAATTTTTTAAATGATGAAAAAAGACAACTCTTGATGCCGACCCTCTCAGATTTTGATGAAATTTTACAACAGCAGGCTAATTTATTTAGATACCCTGCCACGCCCACAATTTTTCAAATTTACTAGTACATATGTGATCGGATTTGCGCTTATAGCCTGACTCATTCCATTGCGCATTCGCAGTTCAAAAATATCACTCTTTTACCTCAACTTTCGAAACAACAAAATCGCAGACACTTTCGTTTTAATAATTATCGACAACTTTCAAATTTTGTAAACTTAAAAAATTCCAATCAACAAATAAACAAATAAAAATTGTGCAAATTCATTGTGTCACACAATCATTTATAGTATATTTTGTCTAGGCAAAAATGCATTTCATGGAAATGCGCATGTAAGAGTGTGCAAGCAAGACTGAGCTTAAGAAAATCCACAGTGTCGCCAAATTGACAGCGCAATAGTTAAATTCAAAGAATACAAATTTTTCACGTGTTGAACATTTGGATTGCACAAATTTGTCAAGAAAAGTAAATTGTTAAAATTCAACAGCGTGTAAAATGAAGATACCATTTTTAAGTGGCGCAGCACCCAAAGGTAAGCACAATTTTTTAAGTTCTGTGGCAACGTGAACACTAGACAGTGGTGGGCATTGTGTTGAATAAAGCGGGTATCCGAGGGAAAAGTCATATGAGCACATTATTTTAAAGTACTTTGAAATTCAAAATTAAGTGATTTGCACAGAAAACTTGCATTGCCTTATTTTTATAAGGTCCTTACAGGGTTAATATTTAGCGTTATTATATTAAAAAACTCGGTAGAATTTTTTAAAACCTATTTTTGGTAATCTTACCTTTATTTCTTTAGGGAAGTCAATGGTTAAAATGTTCTAGTTTTTAAATTATTCCTCCTAGAACTTCGGTGATGTTTCTACGGAATATCCGGTCGAATATTTTGTATTATTTTTTTAGAAGTCAATGGGTTAAAATATTCTAGTTTGTAATTAGTTAGAGTTAAAATTTCGCTGATATTTGTACGGAACATCCGGTCGAATATTTTTTATTTCTTTATGGGGGGTCTCCGCTGTTGGTTAAAGTATTCTATTTAGCAATTAGTGAAACTTAGAACTTCCTCATGTTTGTACGGAACATCCGGTCGTATATTTTTTATTTCTTTATGGAAGTCAGTGATTTAAAATATTCTAGTTTGATATTTATTAGTCAAGAACTTCCCTTATTTTTTATTTTTTTTTAGAAGTCAATGGGTTAAAATATTATAGTTTGTTAGACTCAAAATTTCCCTGATGTTAGTACGGAGCATCCGGTCGAATATTTTTTATTTCTTTATGGAAGCCAGTGATTTAAAATATTCTAGTTTGATATTTATTAGTAATAGAACTTCCCTGATATTCGTACGGAACATCCGGGCGAATATTTTTTATTTCTTTATGGGAGTCAAAAATGTTATATTTTGCAATTAGTTGAACTTGGAACTCCCTGATATTCGTACGGAACATTCGGTCGAATATTTTTCATTACCTAACATTTTACCGATAAAACGAAAACATTGTAAAGGTCCTTCAACATCAGTTAAAATAACACCGTCCTTAGTCATAATAAAAACATAATGCCCGCCACAGAATTACTCGGCTTTCCACCTGCCGCTCAAAGCTTATCAATTGTCCTTGTGCTAGTTGTTGCCATAGATTTATCTAACGTGGAAGATATCGGTACGTGTCGTTGTTCAATACTTGCAGAACCCGAACCCATATCATATGCAGCGGAGTTTCGTGATTTTCTACAAAATAATGCACCGCTCGATTTCGATACAAAAATGGCAAGAGCGCGACCATTCATCTTTGCGAGCTTTATAGCATGGCCGGCATATTGGATGTATCGTGGTATGGATTGGGGTAATCGAGCGCATATCGAACGTTCGTTAGTGAACTATATTAATAGGGTAATACAGAGAATGTGCCATAGGAACACAGATATAAGAAATTAACTCTCTCTCTCTCTTTTTATGTATCACTCTCTCTTTCTCTTAGACATTCCATCATGCTAAAATAATGCAATTTGCCATACTCGGTGTGGGTTTGACGTTTGCCATGTATGAAGACAGCTTACTTTTACATAGAGTCAACAATATGCTGAAAGGTATCGATGAAGTGGACTACAGGGGTAAAGATAATGTGGTTGATTGAAGACTGAACGTATCACAGATGAGATTTTGGATAGACTTAGATAATGATCAAGGAGAAGAGAACAATGAAAGACTTGGAAAGCTTACAACAGAGGAATTTATTAATTATGGAATTGCGGTGAAACAATTGGAAGCGCCAGAAGATCAATTGAATAGTATTTATTTATTTGCCAAAAAATTACGTAGCAGCTATGGCATCAAAAGCAGCAGACCACTAGCGCTTATATATTTAATTATATTTGTTATAAAAAAATTAGCAAATTTATGCATGCCGAACTTCAATTAAAACCACTGTGCATTTCAATGATTTTTAGTTTTTTCTCTACAAACAAGTTGGCAAATATTTTTCATTTATTTTGAATACTCAATTTTGAAATTTTGTTACAAAGAAACATTTGAATAAAAAATATTTTTAGCATAAATTCAAAAAGAAAAAAATGTTTTTAGTTAATTTGCAAATGTTGTGAAAATAAATTAAAATTTTGGTGATGTTAGTTGTCGAACGCAAAATTTTTTAGTGCAAAAAAATTTTAAAGCAAGGTCAAAAAAAACTAACAAAAAAATTTCAATACATTAAGAAAAACTTAAAAAAAAATACAAAATAAACAAAAAGAAAAAAAATTGAAAATAAATTTCGCAACAACACTGAGTAGAGAAAACAGCATCTAACAAAGTATTCTCCGCCATCAAAATGGGTTTCTTGGAAAATCTATTGCAGCGCTCAACACAGCAACCAATCTATGACAATAGTAAGTTTCTCGCAAAATAACGTTTTGTTCTCCCAATTACTTCCCCTTCCAACTAATTCAGTACCCCGCAACATCAACTTTGGCGAAGAACTGCGCCGTCTTATGCACAGACGTGATATCGAGGAGTCTATAAGCACTGCTACGCCCTTTCTCATGAGCGCTACACTGGCTTGGCCCACAGTTTGGTTGTATCGAGGCATTGAATGGCATGCGAAGAAAGGCAAAATGACGCTACCGCTTTATATAAGACAAGTAAGTTGAAAAAGTTTGAAGATGGAAAAGTTTTCGTTGCAAGCCCATCCCAAAAACAAGCAGTGCGCAGTGTTTGAGCTAGCCATTTAATCCTATAACTTTTCTTTCCATCTCGCAGACTTTCTATCAAGCCAAAGCTGTACAATTTGCAGTACTTGGATTGGGTTTAATTTATGCTGTCGCCAACACACCCACACGTAACCTGTGAACACTATCTCTCGAACTTAGAAAAATTTAGCGAAGATCAACAAAAAGTCAGGACAAAGGAAGTGCGCTCGGAACAGGACGCCCTAGGAAGAAGTCGTAAAACTGATGCTTGTCAGTGCTCGTTAATGTGGTAGAATATGAAGACCCATACCCTAAAGTCAAATGTGGAAAAGCTACACAAATTGTGAATGTAAAGGATATCCACCTATTTATGTACTGCTCCTACAATTAAGCGGATGGGAGGAAACATGCAGCGAGAAATACCAAAAAAAAAAATATTGTAAATTTGTCAAACTATTGAGAAAAAAACTTATATGATGCTATTAAATAAATTTAATTGAACTGATATTGGCAAAAAAAAAAGAAAGAAGCTTTGAGTGGTAGAAAATACTATAAACTCTACCATATATTTGGGTGAGGGGACGATGGCACTGGGATATACGCCATATTGCAATATCAAAGCAATGCAACTCAAACTAAATAAACTAAAAATAAATTAAATTAAATTAAATTAAATTAAATTAAATTAAATTAAATTAAATTAAATTAAATTAAATTAAATTAAATTAAATTAAATTAAATTAAATTAAATTAAATTAAATTTAAATTAAATTAAATTAAATTAAATTAAATTAAATTAAATTAAATTAAATTAAATTAAATTAAATTAAATTAAATTAAATTAAATTAAATTAAATTAAATTAAATTAAATTAAATTAAGTTAAATTAAATTAAATAAATAAGTTTATATAATTTCTGACAAATAAAAACAAGATTTTTTTAAAAAAAACTTAACCGAATTTAAAGAAATTTTAACAAATTTAATAAAAAAAAAATTAGTAAAACAGGTTTTAATTTAAAAAAAAATGTTTAATTGAAAGAAATTAGAAAAAAAGGTTTTAATTTAAAAAAATGTAAAAAGAATTTTATTTAAAAAAATAAAAAAAAAATTTTTTACTTAAAAATAAGAAAAAAAAATTTAAAAAAAAAATTTTATTTAAATAATTTAAAAAAGAGATGTAACCATATCATTTTAATAGGTTATAGACCAATTTATTGCTTTAAGTCTATCTTGAGATATAGAACATATTTCCGTTACTTCCGTATGTATTCACCTACCTACTGTTTTTGTTTATTCGCCGGCACCTGGTAATGAGATATGATTGTTGAGCCGATGTTTGGCGAAGCAATTGTGTAACTTCCTAGTAGCAGCCGCTTCTAAAGAACAACTTTATTACTTCAATGTTAAAAAGAGGCTTAACATTACACCTACAACCCCCCAATGGGCGACCAAGCATGCTCTCAAAAACTAGTTCGAATATGAGTAAGAGGGAATAGCATATTCAAATATACGGGGCTATGTTATGCAACAGTAATTAAATGCTTATTCATGTGAAACATTTTATGAAATGCTTTTGCGCATGCGCATTTAAACGATCATAGTTTAGGGACATTTGTTTTGTGAAGTGGATATTAAATTGGTACATATGTATGTATATACAAGATTTATACAAACAGTGAACAAATTTTAAAACTAATTTTGGGTTCGTTTAATGAAAATCCTTGTATGAATTTTTCTTTCTTGTCCCCAATGCACAAAGATTTGTTCATCTGACAAAAAAAAAAATTTAATATGTAATTAAAAATCCTCTGCAGCAACAATTACTTTGAGGAAATATTTTATTTAAGAAGTTAACGTACTACATACATATTTTTGAGCGTATGCACCCAGCCATGCCGGACCCACAACATTGTATTGCGTACATTCACAGCAATCAAAGTGACAGTGACAAATGTCATTTTCCTACGTGTCAATGACATTTAAAAATAACCAAAATACGCTTGAAAGGAATGTTAAATCTTAGCGTAAATTTACATTGAAAATTTCGCAATAAACATTTTCTTTTAATCTACGATATGAGACGTTAACAAGTAGATTAATGTATCTTTTGACGTCTTGCGGAAAATACGCCGCATTTTTTTCACTCAAAATACTTTTTTTTTTTTTTAAATAAATGGCAATATTTTTGTCCGACAATTGTGTGCTGGAAAAAGGCTGCGAAGCCTTGAGAATGGCGTGCGTGAAAATATTTTTTAATTTTTTTATTTTCAAATACTTCAAAATGAAGGGTGTTATTAAGCACTTGGAAAGTTTTATTAATGATGATAATAAGTAGGCCATCAGCTCAGGGAAAAACATTTTTGCATACATATGTATGTTTTCTATAAAAACCTAGTGTGCATACTTAAATTTACATATTGTCATACAATGTTTTTGGAACAAAATAGAAAAATAAAATAAAATTTTAATATAAAAAAAAAATTAAAAAATTAAAAAAAATAAAACAATTATAATAAAAAAAAAAATTAATCAAAACAAATAAAAAATTCAAAAATATGAATAAATAAAAATTTTAAGTACAAACTATTTATTATTAAAAAAATAAAAATAAAAATTATAATTAAAAAAAATAAAAAAAATATTTATAATGAAATAAAAAAAATTTATATAAGTAAAAAAAATATTTATAATTAAAAAACAAACATTTATAATTTAAAAAAAAATATTTATCATTGAAATAAATAAATAAATAAAAATAAAAAAATATTAAAAATACGAAAAAATTAAAAAAATGAAGAGAGTATTGAAAACTGCAAAAAAATAAAAACGATGAGTTTGAAGAAAGAGAAAAATGAAAAAATAAGCAAAAAACAGAAAGAGAGAACTTTTATAGCCATCCAAGATCGCCACAATGCAAATAGTTTATGAGAAAGACGGGTATAACATAATAGCTGCCTATACCCTTTATACCCTAAATTACTCTAACTGCTTAAAACATCTAAATTCGGAATGCGTTATGGTTATGAAACGCACTATAGAAATATACATACATACATACATACGTCGAAACCTAGCAAAAAATGTTGATAAAATATATTAGCATCAACACTCACGCTCACCTGTATTAAATACATTTTGTTGTAGTTATTTCATAAATTTTCTCAGAAAATGATGTACACAGTATTTTGTTGAATTTGTTGATGATTTTTTGTTTTGTTGATTTTTGGCGTTGTTGATTAACGTTGCGTGACTTTTGGCGAATTTATGTAATATTTGTTTTAACTTCAATTTTTGTTTGCCAAGTCAACAATTTTTTTTTCTTTATTTAGTTTGTTATGTTTGTTTGGTAATATCTCATTTTTATTGAGGTTTATATACTTCTTGTTTTTTTTATGTTTTTTGACACTTTAACACCTGTTTACATTATCATTTTAATTTTATTTATATCGTATGTATATGTATATAGTCGGAGTCAAAATTTTTTAATAAGCGTTTTTAAATATTCCTACTTTTTTACAAATTTACTTTTGTTGAATTTTTCTTTTGGCTTTTTTTTAAGTTATTTTCAAATACTTTTTTTCTGAAACTTCTTCAAAATGTTACTTGGGAAATTTCTGTAAATTTTTCAAATTTTTTTTTTAACTTTTTTAATTTTTTTTTTTCAAACTTTTTTATTTATATTTAAGTTGTGTTGTAACCTTTCTTTATCAGTTTTTGTTTTTGTTTTTACTGGTCAATTAATTAAGCCAACTGCATCACTAACTTTTGTTCACTGCTTGCTGCGCTCTAAATGCGGCATAAAACTCGCACATTTACGGCGCCTGTTGCATGTTTGCGCAAAATCTTTTTTGTTTTTTCCTTTTTTGTGTTACAATTCATTCATTCAATTGCTCTGATCGTTTATGTTGCTGCATTTTTCATTCATTGCATAAAATTTAGTTTTTTTTTTATAATTTTCTTCGTGCGCTATTGCACTGGTTGCTCCATTTACACGGCCTGTTTGCGTTTTAGGTTCGTTATTTATTCGATTTTCTTTATAAATTTCTTTGCGCTGTTTTCTTCTCCTTGCTTTTGTATTTACTAATAAATTAAATTTGTTGATAATTTTTTAAAAAAATTAGTAATTTGTTGTTGCGTTAATAATCACTTAGCTATAGATAAGCAAGTGATTTAAGCGTAGTTGTTTTACTGTTATTTCAACTGTCAACATTAAACAAAATTATGCATATACATCCGTATAATTTCGCTAAGCTGCAGTCAAGTGTTGGTTTTTAAAAAATGAAAAAGCCAATTGGGTTTAGAAAGTGTATTAGTTCATTGAATTGTTCTATAATTTAAAAAATTTAAAAAAAATTCGAATTTTTGTTGGCGAGTTTTTCACTGTTGTCATTTGTGGAACAATTTTCTTCATTGTTTTCTTTTTTGTATCCAACAAAGAACTGCGATTAGTTTGTTGTAACTTTTCTGTGATTTTTGAAACACCTCTCGTTCACTTTTTGGTGGCTCTAAATTTTTTAGCTTAAAGCTGGAGCTCTCAGTTTTCAGTTTTCAAATAGTTAAATATTTTTTTTTTTTATAATATTTCTGGTTATAATTAGTTTGTGGCTATTTTCTAGAACTTAAAAAGTCCTAAGAATTAAAAACATATAAATGGTGCGTTTTAGTTGATGTTTTAGTCTTCAAAATAAATAATATCGCACTTTTTTACTGTCTAATTTTATCAAAAAAAAAATTTCTCACAATTTTTGTGAAATCTGACAGCGAAAAAATTAATTTTTATTTTAAACTTGTTTGGCAATACTGGCTCTAAATTGACTATATTTAATATTTTTGGAATTTTTTTTTTAAATTAAAAAAAAAATTGTCTTTAATTTTATTTTTAATTTTTTCTTAATTGTTTAAACTCTTTTTAGTTCTATTAAAATTTATATTTTAATATTTTTCAACTTTTTTAATTTTTTTTAATTAATTTTTTTTTTATTTAATTTTTGTATACCTTTTAATTTTTAATTTTTTTTTATATTATATGTTTTAATTTTCTTATACATATATTTTATTTTTTAGATGTTGCATACTTTATTTTTATATAATTAATTTTTTAAACTTTTTATATATATTATTTTTTAATTTTTTTATGTATGTATTTCATTTTTTAATTTTTTGATATATTTAATTTTTTGATATATTTTATTTTTTAAGTTTTTTTATATAGTTTATTTTTTAAGTTTTTTACATTTTTTATTTTTTAATTGTTTTATATACTTTTCTTCACATTTTTTTCTGTACAATTTTTATTCTCTACCCATCAAGCAAATTAAACGTAAAATAATTTTTTTAAACTGCAATAAATCTTAACTCACATATTAAAAAAATATATTGAAAAGGCTTGTAGTTAAAAATGTTGTATGTGAATGTCATTTTAAAAAATACAAAATATTAACAAACCAGTTTTACTTTTTTTATAAATTATTTTGTTATGTAAACTTGAAAAACGCTGATTTTTCGTTTGTACAACCTTATGCTTATAAAAGCAAATCTCAGTTAGTTTTTAAAATATTTTTAAAAATGCTTGTTGGGTACGATTAAGTCTCACTACAAACAAAAATTTCAATTAACTATTGCTGTCGTACATTTTTTCATTTAAAATTTGCGCCAGTAAAATGCACTTTTCTTTGATTGCAAATTTTATGATTTTTTTACGTCAATTTCAGCACTATATGCCACATTTACTACACCAATGAATTTATTAGATTTTTCAAAGCTTTGCCATAAACAAACGCTAGGCCAATGTTAATGTGCATACAAAGAAATAATTAACAAAACAAAATTTGATTTTTTTTTCTGTTAGTTTTTCGAGTCTTTATTTCGCGCACATTTTTCTTTGTGTAAATTTTAAAGTTTCACTCAATTGGAAATGCCATTGCATAGCAGTCATTTGTTTGTATGTAAACAGTGAAAAAAAAAATTCTTTTGTGCCAAGTTTATAATTCATTTTACATGCAAAAAAACACATTCTACACGCTACATCAGCATACATATGTATATACGAGTATGCATATTTACATATGTATGTATGTACGGTAAGTATTTATGTAGATATGTGTATTTTTCTATATTTTGCATGAATATCTCACAGACAAATGAAAGAAATACCTTTAAATGCGCTTATCGATCAAACAAAGTGGTAAACAAGCATGTTTCTTTTGTTTTTGTTTTTTGTTATGTTTCTTATGTTATGTTGTTTCTTGTTATTTTTTTACCCTCTGCTCGACGCGCTAAGGTTTCTATGCTAGCTGTCAGGTAAATTGACTTGTTTGTAATGGCATTTGCACATCTTTTGTTTGTCACTACTTTCGTTCATAAATATTTTTATTAGTTTTTGTTGCTTGCATTATTTTACAATTTCAGCCATTTCACACACTTGTTTAGACATTTGTTTTTGTTGAATAGTTGTTGACCAGCTTGATCTTTTACATTTTTCACTTTTTTCTTTCTTCACTTTAACACAGCAATTTTTTATATAATTAGATACTTCTTATTAAATTCTAAAAAAAAAAAATTGTTTTCTCGTTTTTGCTTTTATTCTTTTATTTTATATTTCGTCTCAAAAAACTCGTCCGTCAACTTTCATTCAACCAACCTTTCTTTAACGCGGTTTGTATTCGAATAAATTTCTAGCTCAACCACTCAACGCAGCTAGCAGCTGCAGGAAACAAAACAAGCAAAGAGCAGGGTTGACAATACCGAGAAGAAAAAATAGTATTAAATGATTAAGTAAATGGTAGTAGAAGCAGACGTTTGTACAATTATTATAAGCCCAGGTCTGTACATTGCATATATTCAAGAAAAAATGATAGAAGGGATCATTAGAATCGAAATCTACAATTTTTTGAATTTTCGTCTCATAAATTATTAGTACTAACGAATCAGTGAACGGAAATTTCATTTTCAAATTTGAAAAAAAAAAAAATTGTATTGTATTATTTTGCTATTCGTAGTAGTAGCCTACTAGTTTTAAAATTTTCAATAAAAAAACCGTAGCAAATCAACTACGCTCGTAGTAAACTACCAACACTGAGAACGAGCCTCCATTAATTAATGTTCGAGTGACTTCACTTTAGCCGGTTTGAGTTGTTTTGGTTTTTACTCAAACATGTTTGACGTGTGCAGCAACTCGTTGCCATCTACTTTTGTGTTTGTTGTGTGGTTGCTATAAATATTTTTGATTATTCTGCTTTTCCTATTTACTGATTCATTGGTTACTTTTTTTTGTATTCTTTAATTTATTTGTATATCCATTAGCGTTAATTGCTTCTTGATGAGCTGGTAAGTGTTAACATTTCAAATTTTACTGATTTTTGTTACTTGTTATATTTATTTATTTATTTTTAGATTTTTTTTACATAATTATTTTCTGTATGGTAATATATTATTAGTTTTGTTTTGTTTATTTATCGCACACTCTTGACACAACCAGCCTAATCTTTTGGTGGTTTACTTAGATTAGTGAATAATTATTATTATTGTCGGTCGTTTTTTTATCGCTTTTAGAATCGATTATTTTTTTGTCGATTTTTTAATTACTTGTTTTGTCAATTTTTATCCATATTTTTTTGTGAATGTTTTGATCGATTATTTTTTGTTGATTTGTTTTTTCGATATTTTGTGATTTTTTTATCGATTATTTTTTATCGATTTTTATATTGCTTATTGTTCATTAATTATAAATCGGTAAGAATTACACAAGTTAAATACATTTTTTTTAATACCACAGCTGAAAACATATAATTTCGTTTAAATCATTTCTAGTCAATTTTGATTCTAGCTAGGGAAAACTGAAAATGGTAATTATTTATTTCAAAATTGTTATTTTAAATCGCAGTTTAATAAAAAAAAAGTATTGCATTTTTTAGTGTTAAGATCAAAAGGATGTTTTTAAGTTTAGGGAAACTGCTTACGCAGAAATTATTTTTAAATCCTTGACTAAAAAAATTTTTTTTTTATTTTCCAATTTCCTTTTTTAATTTTCTAATTTTTTTTTTAGTTTCTAAATTTTTTTTCTATTTTTCAATTGTTTTTTTTCCAATTTTCCAATTTCCTTTTTTTTAATTTTTTCAAATTTTTTTTAATTTATAATTTCTTTTTTTTAGTTTTTCAAAATTTTCCAAATATTTTTTTTAATATTACAGATTGTTGTGATAGAAAAATCTGTATTTTTTTATATGAATTTAACGATAAAAGAATGAAATCTTCATATAATTTTTTCAATTTACCTTATTATGTTATTTCATGTCAAACCAAACACAACATACAAGCTCATCGGCCACCTACCAGATATCAAGCGAAAAGAAAAACCACTTGTTTCGAAGGCAACGCAACAAGTTGCAATGTGGTATGTCAAATCTCAGCAACATTTAGGAGTTTCCACACAACTTCAACCTAAGCCTTCTTGACAGAAATCATCAAAAAGAATATTCACCGGGATTGTTTTTTTCGGTCTCCAAACTCCAACTTACCTATGAAGGAGACTCTGGTTTATTAGGCTCCCAGCACAAATTTCCCCTAGGCTCCACAGATCGATTTGAATATATTAAGCGTTGCCAGAGAGATCTCATTTCCACTTTAATAGTCTTATTGTTCCAGTTTAATGTATATACTTTTCTTCTTCTTGCATCGAACGTTTCGAAATTAGTAAATGATTATTGATCAGACGCACGCAATTTCTATTAATCAAAATATACAACGTGAGCAAAACCAACATCCACTCCAACAAAAAATTATAAAACAACAAAAACACAGCACTGCAATTGTGGAGCATTTTTGAATTGAATGTGTTCACACATTTACAACCAAAGTAACTCAGCAGTAAAAACAAAAAAAACTATTAGTCAGAGAAAATACTAGTTGACAACTACACTGAAACGACAACTACAACGAAACACACGAAAATTCATTTTCGTAGTATAGAAAAACCAGTTTATGTACTAGTTAGGAAACTAGTTGGCAACCCTGCAGGCTATATAATTGCATAAATATTGGCACATATGAACACATCCTGTTTTGCCATTCCCACCACCACCGCTATGCCACACCAGATGCAACTTAAGACACGTACCGAGTTCGCATGCCACACAAAATAACCTACCACAAAATGTGGCGAATTCGCACACACACACACACCCAAACACACGTCTGTGTGGTATGTTATTAGTGAACGTTGAATGAATGAAAAAGTGAAACAAAAAAATGATTTTGACTGGCGTCCAATAAAAATTCAAAAAAAAACAAAAAATGTTGAAATTGAAAAAGCAGAAAATTACCGGCATCGGTTTCATAACTGCTATAAAGTTTTGTTGTTGTAAAATATGTTGCCGTTGGCGCTTTGTATAACTTGTTGGTTTGACGCTTTTTAGCTGCAGTGAAATGAGAAATTTCCACGGTATGTTTATCATTTCACTGCGGCAAAACATTTTTATCTTGGCTTTGGGGCGCGTGTTTGCATTGTTTTTGTATTTCTTGCGTGTACTAGGGTGGGATGGCTATAGATTTGGAGGCTGACTAACTTAATTCAAAATCGAAATTTTAAAAACACAACAACACATTTGGATGGATGAACGGAGGAGACAGATCAACAGAGAAGGAATGCGAATGCGGTACCTGATCCAAGTTCATAATTCAGTTCTAGTTCAGATGCGGTTCCGGTACCGTTTTCATATTCCGTTTTAGATTTGATTAAATTTAAGTAACGGTCTTGGAAGCAATACCGATTTCGTTTCAAGTTCAGGATTCGGTTCTAATTCAGTTCCAGTACCGGTTCCATTCAACATTGTATTTTGTTTTAAAAAAAACTCCAAGCAAATGTGCTAGAAACATTACACAGCCAAAAAACGTTGCCGAACAGAAAACTAATTTTTTTATATCCAATCCAAAAACTCTCCCGATTACCCTCGTATAAATAATACTTTATTTGTCTGCCGCATTGTCTCTCAAGCCATGGTTAATCGCTTTGGCAATCTTATCGGCAACATTTCACTTATAAATTGCCAATCATCGCTTAACAAAGCAATTCGTAAATTCAAGAAAAATTATGGCGGCAATAAAACGAAAATGCAAATACAAATATTTATGTAGACATATGCAAAGATATGTTGGTATGTACATAGGTGCACCTGATAAAAAGTGCACTCATATGATTTTGCCAATGTTTTGAATTCCAAATTAGTAGGAAATTTTCCAGCAACGTTTTCAAGCTTTCAACATCTTTTTACACAAATGAGAACTTTTTCTTGACGCATACTGTACTCATAAATCCAACCACATCTTGATTCCTTCAAGCAACTACAAATTACTACAATCATTCACAACAATTTGCAACAAATCGAGTTGTATTCAGTGATTCTGCAAGCCGTCGACAATGTCGCTTTGGTAGCTTCAACTCTTTACGCACATTCAATACATTCCAATCGAGAGTGAAACTTGGCCAGCAGGCCACATGGGCGACGCCAGTCAGCGTTTATAGACTTGATTTAGTTTACTTTTTGTTATTATTGTCTTATGGTTTAAAAAAAAAATACTTGATTTTCCAATACCACCATTATTGAGATTAATGCAATGGCGTGCATGCAATGCCGCGGAAAAGGCGGAAACCGTTCATAAATAGAACTGCTTGGTTGTTAAAGCCCAATATGATTGGGAGGATAGTGTTGCCAAGTAAGCTAAAAAAGATCTTTAAAAACTATGTGAAAAGGTGAAATAAAAATAAAATAAAATTAAATTAAATTAAATAAAATAAAATAAAATAAAATAAAATAAAATAAAATAAGATAAAATAAAATAAAATAAAATAAAATAAAATAAAGCAAAATAAAATAAAATAAAATAAAATAGAATAAAATAAAATAAAATAAAATAAAATAAAATAAAATAAAATAAAATAAAATAAAATAAAATAAAATAAAGTAAAATAAAATAAAATAAAATTAAATAAAATAAAATAAAATAAAACAAAATAAAATAAAATAAAATAAAATAAAATAAAATAAAATAAAATAAAATAAAATAAAATAAAATGACGGAAAATAAAATAAAATAAAATAAAAATTATATATTTTTATGAAAAAAATAGTTAGTCGGCTAGAAAAAAAATTTAGCGATTTTCATTTTTGTGTCTATAAAATGAATATGATTGCCCTCACCAGCCATTAAACGAAAATGAAACTTTTGTTTTGACGCGCTGAAGTTACCTGTTAGTTAATGATTATTTATGCATTTTAATATTTATTTTTCTTCAAACTAACAAATATGCAGCAGCTTAATAAATATTTATGTATACACACAAGCACAGACGAGCACAAAAATTAATAGTTCAGTTTGCACAAGTGACCCGTAGACGCACCGAAGGAGGGCAAACAAATAGTTTCAACGTTGTAAGAGCCGTCAATGGGTTTAAAAACAAAAACAAAAAACACGTTGAAGCGATGGACCTGCAGCATAGCAAACGAAAGTGAATATAAAACAACAACAATGCCAGACACTTATGCTCAAACTGCCATTTATCTGACTATAAATAATCGTTTGGCCATGGTTTGCACATTTGCTGAAGAAGAAGAAGCAGAAAACGAAGATCAGCAAAAGATCGAAACGGGTTATGCGCAAGTCAATTACCATTTTTGCCATACGCGCTGAAGTTTTTCGCTTAACAATAACAACAACGATATTGCAAAATTGATCACAGACACAAGCCACAGAGCTCTTACATAAACAACAACAACTGGTAGAAAAGCAACCACCAACTAGGATCGCGCTTCAACGCCCAGAAGTTGTGCGCAAACTCTGGAAGCTAGCTCGAGTGTGGCTAATTCATTATCATGCGTGGTTGATGATGTTTTACATGGTTTAAGCAGATTCAGTTCAGGTGGGTGGCTAACTATTTCCAATATAAACAAACTCTTATCAAAGCATTGATTTTATTACAGCACAAAGGCACATCCGCGGTGGTCCAACTTTTATGATGTCGGTAAAAAAAAATTAAATTTAACTTAAAAGCAAAGCTTGAAAGGAGAGAATGTTTTGAGTATTAATAGAGAGCGTCGTTTAGACGAATCCAACTTCTACGATCTTGAGATGGAACCTTAAGAAAACTCGCCCTTAATCCGCCTGAGCGCCTGGCTCAGCCGCGAATAATACGAAGGCCAGTCAAAGGCGTTAAAACGAAGGACGAGCACTACAGCCTAACTCATAAACACTTCTAGTTCTCTAATTACATACATACATACAACCAGACTAGACGATATACAAAAGCCAGAATGCTTGAGCAGACAATGCTAGTTGTACGAAAGCAGCAAGTAATTAGTGCCGCTTCACCATCGCGTCATTGACAAATATTGCAACACAGGAACTTAACTCCTGTCGCCTTTGGACGACGCCTCTATTTACCACAAAACTAAGTAACATGTCTGTCTTCGATGAAGGTTCGCACATTAGTCGTTTTCTTTTTTTGTTTTTGCTGGACGAGACGCCAATGCGCGTGGATAGAAAGAACAATGGAATGCATTTGAGTATGTTGGCTGTAGAGTTGTGGCAGGTAGACTAAAGATGTCTCGCCTAACGATATGCAGTCTGCAGTTTATTGGTGTAGTTGTTGTTGTTGCTTCTTAACACTTTGCAAAGTCTAAAAAGGTAAAAACACCGTCAAGACGAATCGCTAAATTATTGTTGAAATGGAAAAAAATTCAGCCACTTCAATGACGATGTGATGAGCCCGAGCTGCTTGCTGTTGTGGGCGCTGGAAATAGCTCATTCTTGGAAAATTGTAGGCGTGCGAGGTATCGAAATATTTAGAAAATGGCTGTAATAGGTACTTTCAAGCTCTGATTACTACGGAAGATTTGAACCTTTCTTTTTTTTATTTGAAAGTTATTTAAATCAGCCTTCGAAAATACGCTGTAAAAAGTTTACATTACCAAGAATTGATTTTAATGTTGTTTTAAATTTGAAAAAAACGGTTAAAGGCCAAGTATTGCTTGGAAAAAAAAATATTTTGAGAGGTTATCAAGAGCGTTTTTCAATTTTTTTTCACAATTTTTTTTTAATAATTTGTTGTTTTTATTACTTTTTATTTTTTTAATATTTTTCATTTTTTTTATTTCTTATTTTTTTTATATTTTTGTTTTATTTTTTAAATTTTTTTATTTTTTGTTTTTTTTTTTCAATATTATTTTTTTATTATTTTATTATTTTTATTTTTATTTTTTTATTGTTTTTTATATTTTTATTATTTCTTATTTTTGTATTATTTTTTATTTTTTTATTATTTTTTTTTTATTATTTTGTATTTTTGTTTTATTTTTTACATTTATTGTTCTTTTATTTTGATTTCTTCTATAATTTTTGATTTTTAATTATTTTTTTCTTTTACTTTTTGAAATGTTTGTTTTCATCTATTTAAAAATTTTTTTTTTTTTGATTCCATCTTTTTTTTATTTTTTTATTTATTTTTTTTTTTTTGTTATTTTTCAGTTTCAATTGGCAAAAATTTTTTTTTAATGTAGTTGCTTAAAATTATTAATTAAACAGAAAAACCACTCCATTGTAGTTTTTAGCTTTGTTCATTATATTTTTCTATTAGGGCCAACACACAGAAAGAAAATTTAAATTAACAAAACACCTTTACACACTTTTCATATCCTTCGACTACTCAATGAATAAGCATAAATAAGGAAGTCATTGCAAAAACTATTATATATATATATATATATATGGCGCGATATACAACAGTTATATCATTAACCTCCTAGGAGATTTTTGCGCCGAGCTTCTCTTCCAATTTGTGGTGTGCCGCTTTGAAATTTTTCCTACAAATTGGCGGGACCTACGGTTTTTCGCCGACTCCGAACGGCATCTACAAAGCAGATGAATTTTTGCTGAGAAGCCTTTCATGGCAAAAACTATTGCGCAAAGGTAATTCCATTGCCAACCGCCAACTTGTGCTGCTACCACTGCTGTTTTGCTGTGTGAAAAAATCAATCAATGCGTTTACTTAAGGAATTTAGGCCACAGCAAGGAAATAAGGAACTGGAAGGCGCTTTAAGTGATTGACGATTGCATCATTTCCGCATTACAGTCAATAACTACAAATACAATGTGCTTGGGCACTTAAAATCGATGGAGTGAAACAGTAAAATAGTCAGCAAAAATACTAGTTCACGAATAGAATTTTCTGACTGGTAACAAACTAGTCCAAAAAGGAAAAAATATGTAACAGAAATAGTAGAGAACGGCGAAACATAGATCTTTAAAACTGAACCAAACAGAACCGATCTTCGGCAATTAAGACCGAAGTCGCACCTTATTTATTGGCATTTGCAACTTGGGGTCGATTTTGCGCTAGTAAAACTGGTTCATTTTTGATGTTATTCTGCACATTTTCAAAATGAAAATGAAACACAGGGTGGCACATCAAAACAGAAATATTTTAAAACTAAACCTTATAAAATTTTCAAGTTGATAAAAGTTTTCATACACATTTTCGGCATACGTCCTTGTTTTTAAGTATTTTTTTCCTTTGCCGAAGCCTAACCGAAGTCGAGCCGAAGGCTGGTGGCTGAAGTTAAAACAAGCATTTCACTTCGGTTTTACTTGACGTTTTGCTTTCTTCTGCACAGCACTAAATATTTTTGCGAGAGTGAAAAAGCTTCTTTTTGGATGTGATTCTGCAAAATTTTCAAAAATTAAACACAGGGTCACACATCAAAAAAAAAAATTATTTTTAAACCTTTTTAAAAATTTCAATGGAATGAAAATTTGCATACAGATGTTAGAGTTTTTTTTTTTTGCCTAACCGAACTTTGCTAGCCGAAGCCGGTAATCGAGGTGAATTGGTTGAATTAGACAGTTGACTGACTTAGACTTCATACTAATTTTGAACTAGTTTAAAACTACTTCGCTTGACTACAGTAGTATTACACACATAGTTGAAAGCAAACTAAAATTTTATGAGAAAATGAGTCAGCAGCAATATTTAACAAACCCTCGTCGTTTAACCTAAATAAACAGAAATTAAAGGAAATTGCTTTGCTATACAAATTCGACTTACGCATATTGAAAAATTTTATGGAGATCGATAAGACAAACAGTAGCGGAACTTACCTGAAAGAGAAGAGAAAAAAGTAGGAAATTAGTAATGGAAGTAAATGCAATCAAAATATTTGTGTGATAAAAAAATAGGATACAAATCAGAAATAGGAAGTTAGAAATAATTTCTCATTTTCCACCGGAAATGTAAAACAAAATAAGTATTTGCATTTGCTTCACAACGCCAACCCTAAATTATCCAAATCAAGCGCAAGGTCATAGTAAATTGAATTATGCACTTTGATGGTGTAAAAATGCACACATCTTTCGAAAAAAAAAAAACTAGCAAAAATATTCATCCAAATAGCTCTCACGTTGCTATGCAATTTCATTCACCAACTCACCTAATCTGATGAGAAATTCACAGCATCACAAACTTACTTTACGCTAATCAAGTTATGGAGTCAAACAATAAAAATATTTTCACGTTTACCGAAATTGCTCTGATGCAATATGAGAACACGAGATGTACCGCAAAAGGGTCATGATGCAGTGATTCGTTTTGAATTTCGTTGCAGTTTGCTACTTTTGTGGCTGTGGCTGTGATGCTGGGCAGCGAAACAGGTGGAAAGAGATTTAAATTGAATGAAAAAAGTGGATTTGCTTGAGCACTTTTTCAAGGCGGAAATTAACTGCGAGAGCTGGCTGACACAAAGGAGTTTGAAACTAAAATTTCAGCTACAATACTAGTCGAGCTGTTTAAGCAAAGACTCAGGCTCATATCCGTAGTTGAAGCGTCAATATTATTCAGCGACTCAACATCTAAATCACACAGAACTAGAAACAGAGTGACACAGGGTGGTGTTTTATCCACATTTTGTTTATTTTCTACATTTCCCTCACCTACCAGAGAGAGTGTCTATTGTTTCTTATCATCATCTGTCATTCATCTACATAGCTCTATGTCAAGAAATGCCCATAACAATAATCACTTGCTAGCACTTTAAGCCTTAAATCCACCTCAACTTTCTATAGTTTATTGCTGCTTAGAAGCTATTAAGCTAATAAGTCACGTTCTAGGCATTGAAGTGGCTTATCCAAGGTGAAGCTATGATAAAGTTTAACATTTTTTTTTTTTTTTTCTCCAACAAAAAATATATGCATTTGGAATAACAATTATGGCGTTGCGTGCAATTATTTTCAACGAAAAATACAAATCTTACAAAACTTTGAACGAAAATTAAAATTTTCTGCGTGATTAAATATTTTTTTATTGTTTTTATTGTTAGTAAAATATTTTTCTATAGATAAAAATAAATACGAAATTCCATTACAAAAATGTTAAAAGTCTAGCGAATAGATGATGGGCTGATAAGCGACAAGCTGTGACGTATCAAGCGGACACAGTGGTTTACAACAGCGGGGTCGCACCAAACTAGACAGATAGGCAACTAGTTCAAAAGTAGAAGTAAAAGAAGATAAAGTAGAACAAAATAAAATAAAACAAAATAAAATAAAATAAAATTTAAATTTAAATTAAAACATGACAAAATAAAATTAAAACTAAAAAATTCTAAGAAAAAATAAAAAAAATTAAAAAAAATAACAAAATAAAATTAAAATTAGAAAATTACAAAAAAAATAAAATTAAGTTAAATTAAAAAAACAAAACTCAATTAAATAACCTAAAATAATAAAAAAAATAAAATTTTTATGAATTAAAAATTAAATTAAAAAGTTAAATTAAAACTCTCAAATTAAAAAAATGTTAATTAAAAGAAAAAACATTGAAATTGAAAACATTAGAAAAAACAATAAAAACAATAAAACTGAACAAATAAAATTAAATCCACATCAAACTTTACGGATACTGGATAGTCACGACTTCTTCTGTTATAAAGTATTTATCTAACGGTTTCGTATATATTTTGTGTTTTCCTTTTCAATAATTAAACTAAAATCTCGGTGCTTTTTTGAACTAGTTCGAAACTAATATTGATGTGTTGCTTTGTAGCTTGTAGGGTACATAACCTCATCCATACATACATACATTTGAATAACCAAGTACTGTTTGTAAAGTATTCGCGCTTGCGCAACTGACAAGCCGCCATTACAGATAATAGATTTCAGGCTTAAATGTACACATCTATCCATTTTAACGCTTATTTATATATTAACTGATAGCTTTTGTTGATTAAAAATGCATTGTTTGTTGTTGTCGTATAAATATAAAATAACAATTTGTTAGGCTCCTCATCAAATAATTGACAAGCGAGTCACGTGTCGAATGGTTTAAGCATCAATAAGCGGTCCCGTACGTAGTACATCATACATAGGCTGACCAACAACAAAAGCAATTAGACAAAGGTGTTCGATTGTTGGTTTGCAACAACAAACTTTTCAATACAAAATACTTAAAATAAATACTTTTATGGCATTTTTCAATTTTATCATGATTTTTTTTCTTATTCCTTTTTATCTTTTTTTTTTTAAATTTCATTATTGGTATGGTGCATTCCTTTGCATATTTAGTTACTTTTCAATTTATTTTTTTTCTTTCTGTTATTTGCGTGTAAAAATTTATTTTTATCAACCATGATTTATTTACTTGACCTTTTTATACCTTTCATGAGCATGAAATGGTATTATAACTTTGGTCCGATGTTTGTAAGTATGAGAAGAAGAAGAGATAGACCCACCATTAAGTATACCGAAATGATCAGGGCGACGAGCTGAGTTGATTTAGCCATGACCGTCTGTCCGTCCGTCCGTCCGTCTGTCCGTCTGTCCGTCCGTCTGTTTGAACGCAAACTAGTCCCTCAATTTTAGAGATATCTCGATGAAATTTTGCAAGCAGGCGCCATTTTGCATAGGATTAATCATTTGTCGGAACCAGCAAGATCGGACCGATACAACGCATAGCTCCCATACAATCGATTGTTCCCATAAACGGGTTTTGGCCTCTAACTCTTGCAATTAAAAAGCTATTAGAGCGAAATTTCGCAGGTTTAGTACATACTATATAAGTAATGTGTGTAGTGAAAATCACCTGGATCGGACCAACATAACATATAGCTCCCATATAATCGATAGTTTCGATAAATGGGTTTCGGGCTATAAATTTTTCAAATAGAAAGCTAGAAACGTAAAATTTTGCAGGTTTGGTACTTATTATATGAGTGATGTGTGTAGTGAAAATCATACAGATCGGACTTACATAACATATAGCTCCCATATTACCGATTGCTACGATAAATGTGGTTTGGCTATGTATTTTTAAATTAACAGTTTTGGAGAGTTTGTAAGTAATTGTAAGTAAGGAGCGGACACTGAGAAAAGTTGTGCATATTCATGAAAGGTATAAAGACTTCGGCACAGCCGAAGACAGCCCTTTCCTTACTTGTTTTAATTTAATTTCTACACAGTCTGTACTGTTATATGGAATTTGCTTGGAGTTAAAGTTAAAGTACTTTCACTAATTTCAAAAATATTGCATGCTTTGTGCTTTAAAAATTTCGTCGCCCAGGTGTCAATATTAAAGAGACCATGTTCAATAGTTTGAAGAAGAATAAAGATGGGTAATATGGACCATTTGATTCGATTCACTGGCCGACGTTAAATACTTTGTTATTGTTACTTGATTTTATTTTATTTTATTTTATTTATTTTTAATTTTATTTAATTTAATTTAATTTAATTTAATTTTATTTTATTTTATTTTATTTTATTTTATTTTATTTTATTTTATTTTATTATTATTTTAATTTTAATTGGTTGCAGGAATTTTTAGTTCTTGGCAACTATCAACTATAGATGATGATAATATTCCGCCCCGATGTTTACCAACAATTTAAACAGCAAACGATTACTTATAAATTAGAAGTATAATCTTGCTTGCTTTGAAGCTGTGCTTTGTCTGAAAATAGGAGTACAAAGTAGCGTTTTCTCGAATTTCTTTTCTTCGCCGCCCTAACTAACTTACTACTTTTTCCCTTGTTCCATTATCGATTTTGTCTTCATGTTTTTATTGATTTGTGGTTTCCTGAGTTGTTTTAAACTCTATTTTCTTTCTCTATAACCGTGCATCTTGTGTTACATTGCGCTAAAACAAAAGTATCTCACGCTCATCACATTTTCTCTCGTTTTCTTTATGCGGAAATTGATTACAAAAAAAACGCATTTAATCACTTAACTTTTTTGTAGAGGGTAAATATAGATTTCATAAACAAAAATATTCAAATTAAAGCAATAAAATAAATCATTATCAAAATATGTTCATGAGTGTTAGGTAGGTAGGTAGGTAGAATGGCTGCGACGCAGGTCGCCCAAGTAGCTTATAGAAGCCGTTTTGATGCCATAAAACCTTGAACCGTTGAAACCTACTTATATAATATGGATATCTGTTACAACCAACCAGAGTTGTTAATTCAATTCTAAACTCAACCCAGATTTTAGCAATAAATTACAAATAATTCAAGACCACATGCCAAAGCAAATACAAAAAAGGTGCAACACGCTTTGCACGCTTAATTCAAAAATAACTTTTTGTTCACAAAAAAAAGCACTTTGTTGTAATTATTGTATTACATTAAACTGTTGTATATATCCATATGTTTCTTCAAACTAAATCGTTTGTTACTGCAATTCCCGCGCATTCCACTTCTGAATTGTTGTTGTATGTGGGTTGCATTGCAAATTGTTTCACGCCTTTTTGCTACAACAATGTCTACGGCAAAAAGGAAATCTAAAAATTACTGTAATTATAATGAAAATTGTTGCCGTTATGGTTTAGTATGTTTGTATGTATTGTTTTATAGCTGGCTTCAGCATATGTGGTTTGGTCTTACCTTTGTTTTGTGGTACTCGTGTGCATTATTGCCGGTTACAATTTCAGCTGACGAGTATCAACAAGCGTTGAGTCTGCCAACGCGTCGACAGTCTAAGGCACACCTTTTCTTCGTAAAAAAAATATTACAGCCATACATCATAATAACTTGACACAATTTTTTAAAAAGCTGCGAGTAATTTCTTGATTTTAAACTACTTTATTGTATAAAAGGAACGTGACTAAATAGAGTACAAAAGATTTCACTTAGAGTGACGTGCTCCACTGACACGAACACTCTTACTTCGTAAGGATCTCAATAATGTTCTATAAAATTTATGTATGTAGCTATTGAAGACGTGATAAAAAGGGAGATATTGCACTTTTGATTTTAGGGGATATACTCATCATCGGCTACGTTATTTAAATACTGATCGATCCCTGCAACCGATTCTATACCAAACTAAGGTAAACTACTAAACATCTTCATTGCATGTAAAAAAAAGTTATAGCTTCTTGAAACAATTTTTTGGTCTGATTTTTTCCTCTTGGAACATAATACATTAGCGGTTTTCCCGACCGTCCATAAAAATCGTTGAAGATACAAAAGCATCCAATTGACTTAGAGTACCGCAATACATTTTCGCACAGAAGTTACACTGGATAAGTGCGCATTAGGTTGGCCCAAAAAAATATATATTTTCTGGAAAATTGCATCGACATTATTTTTTAGAATGGCGAAAGAAAATACTGTAAATGTGTCAGACTTTAACATTCGTCATTGCATCACAAAATAAAATAAAATTTAAAAAAATTTCACAACAAAAATTAATAAAAAAAAATAAACTGTAGAAAAACATATTAAAAAAAAAAAAAACAAAATTGAAAAAATTAAAATTAAAAATTAAAAAATTAAATATATTTAAAAAAAAAAGATGTAAATAAGCTAAAAACACACAAAATTAAAAAAAAAATTAAAAATTTTAAGAAACTTAAGCAAAATTTAAAAAGAAAATTAAAATAAAAATTAAAAAAAAAAATTTAAGAAAAATTAACATAACTAAAAAAATAAAACACAATTAAAAAATATTAAAAAAAAATAAAAAACATTTAAAAATAAAACAAAATTAAAAAATTTGAAACATAAAAAAAATGGTTCAATTTAAGACTGAAGCAAACTTATAAAAAATTAAACAAAATTTAAAAAGTAAAACAAATTTAAGTAAAATAAAACAAATATTAAGAAAAGCAAAATTAAAAAAAAAAAATTTTTTAAATAAAACAAAATAAGAAAAAAAATACAACAAAATAAGAAAAATAAAACAAAATAAGAAAAACAATACAAAATAACAAGAAAAAATAATCAAAACTTAGAAATAAAAAACAAAATTTTAAAACATTAAAAAAATAAAACATAATTTTGAAACATTGAAAAAATTTACCGAAATTTAAAAAAATAAAACAAAATTAAAAAAAATTAAACAAAATTAAAAAAAAAATAATACAAAATTAAAAACAAATAAAACGAAATTAAAAAAATAAAACAAAATAGAAAAACAATAAAATAAAATTTAGAAAAACTTGAACAAAATTAGAAAAATAAAATTAAAACAATTAAAAAAAAATTTAAAAAAATATAAAAAAGAAATACAGTTACATATACAGTATTGGACGATACTATAGCACCCCCTATATAACATCGAGCTATAACCACAACGTCTTTCATATGCGATTTCGATTTATTTTATTTTCAAACATCGTTTATGTTGTAATGAATACCACTAAAGCCATTCTTGATCATTTTGTACAAAATTCAGAATAACTCTGCAAATTTTGACCTAATTTTTCAACTTTTTTCCTCGGCACTTTAGAAAAATTCTGTGTACGCAGTTTTGTAGCCCATTCAATTTGACTCTGACAAAGTGCAAGTATTAAGTAGCTCCGAAAGCGCCCTGATTTTTAATAATTTTTTATGTGTATTTTTTCCCCATACAACGAAATCACAACATTATTTTTTATATGGAGGAAATACATAACTTAGTTCGGAAAAAAATTTATTAAAAATCAAGGCGCTGTCGGAGCTACTTAATACTTGCACTTTGTCAGAGTCAAATTGAATGGGCTACAAAACTGCGTACTCAGAATTTTTCTAAAGTGCCGAGGGAAAAAGTTGAAAATTTAGGTCAAAATTTGCTAAATTATTTTGAATTTGGTGCAAAGCTTTTAGTAAAACCTTGAAAGGCGTTTGGTACAACATAAGTCAAACTTTTATGTGAAATTATCTGAAACTTTATTTGTTGAACGTCTTTGTTTTAGTTCGATGACAAAAAGGGGGTGCGATTGTATTGTCCAATACTGTATGTATAAGCCTTGTAAAGCTTTAGAAGCCCCATAAGAATTATAGTTTTCATACAAGCTTATGAACCTTATAAGGAGTTTTTTATAACTGACTATAAAAATAATTTCCAAATTAAAAAAAAAAATTGTTTACCCAGTCTAATATGTATTCACAAATAAATATGCAAAACTGATTTACCATGGAAAATGTTAGAAATTGATCTCAATGTGGTTTTGTTGAATATAACGAAAGTGATCTGCTGAAAGATACAACAATAATTAGGTTAATGTGTTTGTATTTGAATTCAATCATTCAGGCTCGCTGATTGGCAAATGGTAATTTGGAGATAGTCCAAGAAATTCAGCTATTGCATTTTGCAACAATAGAGCAAAGACAGACATGGCTAAATTTTAATAAAGAATATACGAAGAAAGATTAATAGTAAGTTCGAACAAATTGGCATATTTCCTTTTTTAAGAAGCTTTTGAAAGCTCATTGGTTTTTTGTTGTAATAATTTGCCGCTAAATAATTTGTTTCAAATAGAATTTGCAACTAAAAACAAGCAATTACAAAGCAGATAAAAATCTTTTTATTTGTTTTGTTGTTTTTTCGACCGGGTAGAAAGTTGATGTACAGCTGTGTGGAATATTATGGTAGTGAAATTAAGTGCGATATCGTTCCACGAAATAAGAAGAAGCTATGTTTTTAATAATTTTCTAGAAAGCTTTTGGTTGTGCAGTTTTGTAGGCCAGCCGCTTTAAGTACAATACCGCGCGAGTTCAAATTGTTCAAAAATTTCCCTGCATTTTCAGATTTTTTTTCGCCGAGTGTGTTGAATGAGTTCTTCTATACAACGTATGAAGAAATTTTAATTTTGTATGGAGGAAAATTTTGAACAGGAACATTTTTTATTGATCTACAAAAGTAATTTCACTACTATTATATTGAGCACGACTGTATATTGAAAGGATTTTTTGAGATAGCTTGTCGAATTATAGTTTCGGCGTTGTGCCATCTTCTTCTTGTATATATAGTTAACTAATGCTAGTTGGTAAGTGATGGTTACAAAAGTGAGACTGTGGGGGCCTTTAATGGAAGCTAATTCCGCTCTCAAAGTTTCTTATCACATCGGTTCTGACGGATACTCCGAATAATGAATGTTTGTAGAGGCTGGTTGGAAGACCCCCACTAATTTGGTAAAACCGATGGAAGTTGACCCGAAATCCTTGATAAGGGCATTAAGCGCCAACTCATTATGGCACGAACTATTTCAAAAGGGGCCGTCGACTGTTATAAGAGTAGGCAAGATAGCTGTAGTCGAACTTTTCCCTGCTCTCTCACTCGTTTTTATCGCTTCAACAGCCAGTGCTGCTCACCTCAGTAAGGTATTTGCTTTCTCATTTATTTTGTCGTAATACCAACATCAAAAAGAGTTCACGGTTACCTGTCACAAAGTTCAGATTTCATATTAATTACGCTTACCAATCAAGCGCAAAGGTGATTGCACCCCAAACAAACAAACAAAAATTAAAAAAAAAAAAAAAATGTTGTCCAATCATACGGGCACAAACTACTTTTCCTTTCATTTAACGAAATGGTGATCACCTGTGGTGCATGCAAGACAACGTGCCACAAACAAGCAAGCAACAACAAACAACGAAACGTGCCACTGACCATGGACAACATCGAGGAGGCAGTGTTGTTGTTGGCGGTGGAGCGCAAACTGTCGTTTGTTGGGATGCCCGTGAGCTGTAACATAAAGATTTGCTCCCTTTTACTTGCAACAAAACTTGTTGTTGTTGTTGGTTGTTATTGTCCAATGGCTTCATTTCTGGGCTGCACCAAATTGTGTTCAAGTTTAGACATTCAATGAGTTATTGCTGCAGTAAGTGCGGTGCCGTTGAACAAATTATTAACGGATGCTAGGATGGAGGTGGCTGTATGCGAGACGGCGTACAGCAGCTGGTGGCTAGTTAGGCTGCTTGATCGTGTTGTAGACAAACTTGCAACATTGTTAGACGTTTATGCGAGATTTTGTATTTCAGTTCGTTGTTGTTGTTGCATGTACAACAATTGATCTCTTTATGTGGCATTTAAGCGTGAGCAAAAAAAAAAAACAAATTGCGCTGGTCACTGGCGGCGGACTGCTTTGCAATCTTTCTTGGCGAATTAAATTTCAAGTGCAAGCAAGTCATACATTTCGATTGCTCGTACGAGTAGTTGGTGTGTGCGCATGCGCATGAGATTTGCCACATTGAAAAAAGGCGCAAAAGCAAACATGTCGCCATTCATAAGTACATTCCATCACATTGGTACACACATATGTACATAGCTAACAACAAATAATTTCATGTTCACATGCCAGTCGAATGTTTATTCCCGTTGGGCTGCTTGGTGAAAGTTTTAGGCGACGCATAAATTGACAGAAACGCCTTTATGCCGCAGTAAATAAGTTATTTGTGAAATAGACGTAAAGCCTATTTGTTGGATGAACAGACCTAAGTACATTCATGCATTTTGTTCAACATTTACTTATGACCAGGGACCGAAAATGAAAGTGTTTACTAAAAATATTATTAACTCTAACCTAGGCGAAAACCTAAATTGGGAACGAAGCCTAAGGTGGAAAAGAGACTAAGCCTAAACTTACCCCTTACGCGCGTTGGTAGTTACATTTAAATTAAAAAAAATTTATAATTGCTACGAACCCTGCTTATTTCAAAACACCACTGATTTTCCATACACATACTCCTTCATTTTCTTTAAAATTTGACTCTTTGGTGTGCCCTGTCATTTCTTGTTTTAACTAAACTAGCTTCAAAATAATTTTGGACAACTCACGGAAGTCATAAAAGTTTAGGTAGTTGTTGTCAATTAGTGCCTCGTAAATATGCAAAATGCATATTTACTACTTTCCATTAAATCAATATTTTATTTGGTTGCAAAACAGGGATGTGGAATTTGACTTGCGAAATGCCTTTGAAATGAAATGAAATAATAAATTGAAATAATATAATAAATTAGATTAAGTTAAACTAAATTAAATTAAATTAAATTAAATTTGAATTAATTTTTATAAAATAAAATAACATAAAATAAAATAAAATAAAATAAAATAAAATAAAATAAAATAAAATAAAATAAAATAAAATAAAATAAAATAAAATAAAATAAAATAAAATAAAATAAAATAAAATAAAATAAAATAAAATAAAATAAAATAAAATAAAATAAAATAAAATAAAATAAAATAAAGTAAAATAAAATAAAATAAAATAAAATATAATAAAATAAAATAAAATAAAATAAAATAAAATAAAATAAAATAAAATAAAATAAAATAAAATAAAATTAAATTAAATTAAATTAAATTAAATTAAATTAAATAAAATTAAATTAAATACAACAAAATTAAATGAAATAAAAAAACTATTATAAAAATTCAAAAATTGGGCTCGTCTAAAGTGCAACTTTGTATGATATATATTTATATATAGGAATAGTATCTGTGAATCAAAATAAATAAATAGAAATTTCATAGGTAAAATTTGTATTTATCACCTGCTCAACGCTCGTATTCAATGATTTTTTCCAAACAAATTTCGGTTTGTTTATGCGCTAAATATTATGTTTTGTGCGTGGTCGTTGTGTTGCATAGCAATACAAAGACGAAGACGAATACATAAATAAATGTTTATAACCTAAATATATCAATTTTAATTTCAATGTTATTATCTCGGATGCCAAGACATGAAATTTGCCAGTTGGCCCGTTGACCCAATTTTGGTGGTAGAAAACAAGTTTAAGGGAGGTTTGAACTCGTTTTGGGAATGAGTTAAAAAATTATTTTATTGTTGAATCGAAAAACGTAGTGGAGATGTTAATTAATTTTGATTTTATAGGCATTTTAAGAAATTTTGTTCACCTTATGCAGTGCATAACGATACAAACGAATCGTGTACAGTTGTGTTTAATATAATAGCAGTGAAATTGAATGGGATCGTTAGACGAAATAAAAAGAAGTCGTGTTTTTAATAATTTGCATTTAAAATATGACGAATTTTATAACAGAAGCCACATAAAAAGACATTTCAAAGTTTACACATAGTTTAGGAAAACTAATTAAAATTTAGAAAATGACCAACAACATCTGCAAATTTTTTGATAGAATTTTCAGTTAGTTTTTTAGTAATTACAAACATAGCTTCTTCTTATTTCGACGAATGAATAACCATTTTAGTTTCACTACTATTGTATTGAACACAGCTGTACATAAGTACTTAATTTTCCTGCCAAGCAAAAAAATCACTCGCCTGCTACTTGATGTCGTCAGTGTTTATTTTCGTATTTTCCGCTTCATTACCAGCGGTCTTATATACTCGGCTATGTATGTAGCTTCTGGTTCATCAGCAACTCATTTATCTAGTTTATTTTTCTGTCCTTTCATTTTTTCCGTCTCATTTCCCCCCTTTGTATAGATTGAATATTTTTGCATTCATACCGCTTTCAAAATATATTTTCCTAATATTTGAACTTGGTGTACGTTGCTGCCGGTTAGAGATCATTTGTAATTTCTTTTTCGTTCTCTCGCCGCCAACATCTTCGTACATCTTTCGGGCGTCTGTCTGTTTTCTGTTTCTATTTGACGGCAAATGGTTTATTCTCAGCTGGTCTGCGTTGTATCTGTTTTATTTCTTGCCAAAATCTGTTTTGTTGTGCGTTTTAGTTTTATTTTTTATTCAGTTTTGGCACAAAATTCATAAACAATTTCTGTATTAATGAACCAGCTCTAGTTATATAAAATTATGATTTTTCCAAACAGACGCATGCAATATTTCAGATGACTTAATAGAGATGTTCCGAAAGTGAGTTTATCGAAACCGGCGTCATAATTGGAAGTATAGTTGAAAAATGCCGTACCTGTCTCTCGATTGCATTCAAACATTTTGAGATCAAAATCATGTTGGTGCCAAAGTTTTAACGACACCACTGATAACAGTTATGTTGATCTTTCAGCTCGAGCGGTACTTATAAGCTGGACGAAGGAGTCAATAGAAACTTTATAGTTCTACCAGCCCAGAGTAACACAGTTTGGATCTCATTAACTGCTCAAAATCCGGTACTAGACTCGCGTGAGCTAGCCTGTAGGAGGAGTCGGACTTGATATTAGCTCGATGGCTTGTGTACGAGTATCTAAGTAATACTACGGACGAGACAGTACTACAGAATATGACTGATATCCTGCCGAACCGATTAAGTAACTATCTACAACCAGCTTAACCACATCCCCGAGCATTTCTCCTCTACTTTCCCCTTTATTTTATTAAATCAATGGTCTTAATTGTTGCGCACAACAACAACTGTCTGAGCTTTGTTGGTAACCATGTAAGCACCAGCAGGTTCCAATAAATTAGTGCGTGTCAGTCGGTGGTTTCGATGTTGTCACAGTAGCGCCACAACAATTTGAATTAGCAAATCAGAGTAATCGGAGTTGAAATGCGTGAGTAGCGGTGATTTAGTTTCGTTACATACATACACACACACACACACATACAAGTATGTAGACTATTTGCAATTAGGTTATTCGTATTACGACTAACAGCAACGGCTTATCAGCCACGAACAACTGCTGGTTTGCGCCAATTAAATGGATGGTCTAAGCTAAGACAAGTGCCAACACAACGGCGCAGTTAATTTTATGGCGAGCTTCCAACTAACTACAGTTTAAATTGGTGATAGCAATGATTAATGATTAATTGGTTTTCAAATGATTATGAAATATATGTTGTGACGCTTACTCGTTTTAGATTAAAGATTTTATAGCGGTTTGCTGTAATTAAAATAATCGTAAAGTTATGAAGGAAGTTAGATCAAACTAAACCGACGAAAAAATGACTTTTAAAAAGGCCGCGATTAAATAAAATAAAATAAAGTAACATTAAAAAAATAATAGTAAAATAAAAGAAATAAAAATAAAATAAAATGAAATAAAATAAAATAAAACAATAGTAAAATAAAAAAAATAAAATACAATAAAATAAAATAAAATAAAATAAAATAAAATAAAATAAAATAAAATAAAAAATAAAATAAAATAAAAAAAATAAAATAAAATAAAATAAAATAAAATTGAATTAAATAAAATTAAATTAAATAAAATTAAATAAAATTAAATAAAATAGAGTAACATTAAAAAAAAATAATAGTAAAATAAAAAAATAAAATAAAATAAAATAAAATAAAATAAAATGAAATAAAATAAAATAAAATAAAATAAAATAGAATAAAATAAAATAAAATAAAATAAAATAAAATAAAATAAAATAAAATAAAATAAAATAAAATAAAATAAAATAAAATAAAATAAAATAAAATAAAATAAAATAAAATAAAATAAAATAAAATAAAATAAAATAAAATAAAGTAACATTAAAAAAAAATAATAGTAAAATAAAAAAAATAAAATTAAATTAAATTAAAAAAAATTAAATTAAATTAAATTAAATTAAATAAAATGAAATAAAACTCAATTAAATTGAATTAACTAAAAGATCTTTTAGAAACAGGCATTTATAAATATAACTATTGGCTGGAATCTTCGCTAATAGGCAGTTCATGCTGGGCCAGCATTTTGCATTTTCTTCGCATTTTAGCATTTAGCCCAAAATGCAGCATTTATTTTCGCATTTTCCATACAAATTTTGACAACCAAATGCAACTTTATTTTTGCATTAGCATTATAAATGCAGAAATCAACCCTGTAACCTTCGAAGAAAATCGCGATTCGAATTCAAAAGAGTGGCAATATTGGTTGTTTTTACTTGGCGTTCTCTCATTCTCTGTCTTTCGTAAACATTCTGCAAATTTGCTCGGATTTTAAATTTGTAATTTAGCGCGCGTGTTGTGTGCTATTGCTAAAATAAATCAATCTACAAATTAATATAATGTTTGTGAAGGGATTTAAATAAAAGATTTAATAAAAATCTGTACATTTTTTCACACGTGGCATAACCTCAAAAAAATGTTCGAACTTGCAAATGTGCATTTGCTAAATGCGCTAGCATGAACGCTTTTTCGAAACCAATGTCCGAAAATGCAAAATGTTGCATTTTAAATGCAGCATGAACTCGATATAAGACCTCGTTAATATCGCTTAAAATGGCACTTCTCGCTCTTATCATTAGGGTTAATTACGAATAGCTAATTACTATTTATGCCCGTTTACAGTTGTGTTGGGTTATTCTCATCCGTTGTGGGTCACTAATAGCGCTCGTAAATGCATCAATGCGTTGGTTGCTATTATTACCATATGAATTCAATCAGATTTAATGCATTTGAGCGTAGCCACTGCTTGGGATCAGCTGTAGTGTTGTTGTGTTGTTGGTGCAATAAATTATTTCCACCCACAGCTGTTTCGAAGTTGTGTACTCTTTGACTTCCGACCGAAATGCAAGCAAGTGTAAACTTTGCAACGGTTCAAAAACAAAAACAAACAAAAAGAGCAAAAAAGAAACAAACAATAACAAAAATAGAACTAATGTTATTATTGCCACATGTTGGTGTTAAAGAAGAAGAAGCGTCTTTGTCTCAAATTATTGTTTACCCATTGCTGGAACGAGTTTTAACTGCATTTCCTACGTCATTTTAAATAAATATTTTTCTAGTTTAAAAACTTTTAATGTTTTTCTTAAGAATTTTTTTTAAATTTTTTGCTTTCGTTTCTTGCGTTTACCAATTTGGACGCAATGGGGAAGCCTTTGCATGCAATCGTTTTCGTAACAACAAGAAAAACTTACGCAGGTCAAATGTTATTTGTTGTTGTCCACATGTTGCACTTTTTTATGACATATCAGATTTCGGCATAGAATCTATCGCTGCTTGGACATTGCTTTACATATTTTAACATTTCTGTAAATGCAAATTTGTACCGCTGTTAACCCTTTGGTAGATTTGTGTGTTTGCATTTGTCCCTCACTTTTGTTCGTATTCGAAATTTCTTTCTAGCGCAAATGTCAAATATTGCTTTTTTAAGGGTCACCAAACACATTTGTGCTGTCAATGTCGTTTTGTTGCTGCTTTTACCCAGTAGGTAATTGTGCGCTCTTATCCTCTTATAGTTATGGCCGAATACTTTCTGTTCCAAGTTTCAAGTGTTAAGAAATTTTTCAAAAATTATAGCAGATATTTTTGATTAACATCATGAAGGTTAAAATTAAGTTAAAATTCAGATTCATTACACATGAAAGTCTTTCCGTGAAAAAGAGAGACGTGTTTTGAGGAAAATCGAAAGATTATAACAAGAAACTGAAATTTTTTTCAGGCATTATCAAAACTAGCAGCAAGTACCCCCACCATTTATTAGAAACAATATTCGAATTAAGAATTTTGAGTTCGTGGAACTACCCACATTAAGTTTATATTGCTTGGGACCGACCGCATCAGATCAGCTATTTCGAAAATCTGGATAAAAAATCAATTTGTAATTATAAATTTAAGTTTTCGATGTGTTGTCGTTAATTCTCGAAAGCTGATGTTCTCAAAACAGTTTCAAAAAAGATTTAGAATACAAAAATTAATTTCCATGGAAAATTTTTTTTTGGTAAAAATTAAATTTTAAACTCTAAGTATTTAAAAAAAAAACGAAACTAAAGTGTTTAGAAAGGTCTAGGTGTACTTAGTATATATCCAAAAACTAAGCTGGATTTTTTTTTTTTTTAATTGTTGAAGTTCATTTAAGTTCTAAAAAATTTTACTTTGGTCTTTACTGCCTGTTTTGCTTTGAAATCTTGTGCTGCTTCAATGCTTAACTTTTAAATATTTGGTCTAAATTTCGGTCAAGATTCGTGGCATTTCGAAAGATAAGATAAAAAATATAAATGATTTATGGATCGCCTAATTCTACAAAATATTTCAGATATTAGCTAAATCCACAACATGTGAAGATACATATTATATGCATATGTATGTGCATAAATAGTACCCGTATATATACAAAAACAAAGCTACTTACACAATATTAGCGTACTGATGAACGAAACGAAATCCACAGCAGGCGCCACACAGCTGACGTAAATCCAAGCAAAGTCGTTGAAAACGTTTTTAGTAAAAAACAAAAACAATACAAAACAAGCAAATTCTTAAGTCAAACGTGTAGCAAAAGATTTGCAAGAAAAACGTTTCGTTCTAAAAAAAAATTTCAAAATATGTAATTTGCGAATGAAAAATGTTTCGTTTACTTTTTAAGCGTTTTCACGCGATTTTCATTAAACACTCGTAGATTTCCGGCGCTAGTAGATTAGTAACTAGATTTTTGCCAGCGTTTTCGTTAGTTTTCTTAGATATATACATATGTAACACGCGACGACGTTACAATTGCCGTTCCGTTTTACGTTTGGGGTGCGAGGGCGCTTAACGAGTTGTCACAGTAACCGCGACGACCGTGTGGATAAACAAAAACGCGCCGTTATGTTTACAAGTGTTTTGTGTGTTTGTTGCTTTTTTTTTTTGTTGTTGGGTTTCAGTAGAAAATTGAAAACTTAGTTGAAGTAGAATATGTGTTGCACCTTTTGTAGTTTGTACAAATGGTTTATTGATTATTTTCACAGCGGTTTTTCTTTGCCTTTCGATTACTTAGTAAACGAATGAGTGAGACTTTGAAAGCAGCGAATAATTTTACCGGCACTGTAGCTAGTAATATAAAGTATGCTGTGTATATGACAAGCTTTCGGCTTGTCAACAATCCAATTAGCAGCTTTCAAACATACACAAAACAGTTGAATTCAATGTGGTTTTAAGTTACCTTCGGAACCAGGAAAAACTTTCAAATCACGCACGGTTAAAGGTTTTTTTTTTTTGATTTGATAGAATTCGTTTTTATAGCACTTTTTAATGTATTACATACATAAATATTTTTTATTTTAATATTTGCAAAAATATCTCATTGAAATCGCCTTGAAATGTATTGAAATCATAATTCACCTTAGCATTACTCATACGCCCTGTACGCCAATGCGTGTGTGATTTTTTTTTATTTCAAATTGCGCAGGTGTTGCACTATAATTTTTCTAAAACAATATTACACATATGTATAATAAATAAATAAATGGCACTTTATTTTTGCAACAAAAAAACTTTTGAATTCTGTTATTTTTGTTGAAACGCCGCAAAAGGTAGCGGCCAGGTTACTCATACGCCATGTCGTACATTTTTCAATAAATTAAATATATCTTTTTCACTCATCAATTTAATGAATCTAGTAAGTATTTTAAACTTTTACACAGCCATATAGCCACACACAAACATACATATGTATGTACATAAGATAACATCTTTGATCCACACACCTTTCGAAAAACCGCTAAAAACGCACCACAATCACTCGCACCTCTGCGGCAAAAACTCAAAAAAAAAACAGGCTACCTGCCTGAAAGAGAATTGTTTTTTTTTTAGAACGAACGTGAAATAAAAACGTACAATCTCAGAACGCGCACAACGTCAAACTGATTTTGAAAACTGCACAAGCCATGTGTACTAGCAGCCGTCGTTACAGTGGCTGTCGGTGGCTGCAGTGGACAGCGCGAAATAACAGCGCTGCAAACCAATTCAAGAAATCGACGTTGATCGGTTCAATATTGCGAAATATACAAACAAAGCCGATGGCGTTGCAAGAACAATGCTGAGAGCAGCCCTGAGTTACTTTAGATACCTGAGAAGAACTCGTGGTTAATACCATGCACAGCTCGGTATATTGAAAGGAACGTTTTTTGTTTTTTTTTTTTCATTTAATTTTTTTCACTCTAATTTATTCTATTTATTTTTTTATTTTTTTAACTTTATTTATTCATTTTATTTTTTTATTTCTCTTATTAAATTTTTTTCATTTTAGTTTATTTTATGTTTTATTCAATTTTTTTATTTTTTATTTTATTTTATTTCATTTTATTTTTTATTATTTTATTTCAATATATTTTTTTTTTTTTGTAATTCAATTTTTTAATATATATTTTTAATTTTTTTTTTCGTTTTCTATTTTTTTTTTTTATTTTACTTCATTTGAGACTGAGCCCCACGATGACGCATGAAACATTTTTTTGTTTTACTTGAAAGCCAGAAAATATAAAGGTTTCGGTTAAAACTCAGTTTGCAGCCCTGCTAGTTAAACACTGCTAATTTGTATGTTATTTTTTTAATTTCTGTACGAAAATTTTCTGGCAGCGCATCTTTTCAGCGCTTTTTTAATTTATAGAAGAAATGTGCTAGCGGGAAGTCTTTGGTGGGCATATACTAGAACTAGTACGGGTATACTTATGTATTTTATACGTTCTAGATATTGAGCGTGTATAAGAACTGATCAGGACTTGGTTCGTTGGGAAGTTGAAAACGACTAGATCAAATTGGAAATTTCCTTTTCCGATTCGACTGTTTCGAGAAGATTTCGAAAAAAAACCAAACAAATTTTTAAAAGATTCCTTTCTAGAGCTACTAAGCAAGAATAAACCTGTATGTTGTTGTTGTTTTAACAACAAAATCACTCCCCGAAGGTTTTGGGGAGTGTTGTCGAAATAACAGTCCTTGGCCTGATATGAATCCGGTTCGCTCCGGTACTCCCTTGCGGTACTGCCCGACTGTCGTGGGAGCGATTTGGTATGACCAGTGCAACCTTCTAGGTCATGTCATCCCTCCTTCCGAAAGGAAAGAGAAGATGGGTAATGAGAGGTGGGAGGCATCATATCCGTAGATCAACCATCGAGTTGCACATCATTACCTTTGTGCATATTGGTCGCCTCTTACGACCGGTATGCCTACCGCGGGCATATTCTAAGCCCCAACCCGCAGGGGCTTGGCTGCATAAAGGAGCCTAGCATGACCGCGGTCATCTAGTGTGTATAATCTTATAAATATAACTTACTATATCTTTTTAGTCATCATTAGAATATTAAACGTACATATGTATGTATGTACATATGTATGTATGTATGTTAATTCTTACAGTACATTTGACTGTCACGTTATTTAGAACTTTTCATGTCTGCCATAATATTCAAAAAAATTGTTGGTAAACGCACTAAACAAATTTTTACAAATGTACATAGGTTGAGTAGTGACGACTAGGCAGGGCGAGGCATTGTTACAACAACAATGTTAATTTTTGAGCAGTTTTAAATATATCCAGTCTTATGGTACTCTTTAAATATATGTATCAAAATTTTCGGTGTAATTTTTTGAGGCACCCTAATGTAATTCATCTTATTATAGATACCTGCGGAAGCCGGTAAAAATAGATATCGGAAAATATGTATTTGATCTTAAATGTGGCAGTGCTGTGGTTGATGCGCCCATCAGTTCAAGCTCATTCAAATTTTTGGAATACAAAGAGGAAGTGGGATTTTATATTTTTAATTACATGAAATAACAGTTTTACTATAAAGAAAAATACGTATATGTACCCAATGTATACCCAGTAGACCAAACCATACAAACAATGAATTTCGGTACGGTCCGGTACTCAATTTTGGTAATGACCGATTGTCGTGATAGCGATTTGCTATGATCAGTGTAACCTTCTAGGTTTGTCATCTTTAGACATAAAAGGATAGAGAAGATGGGTAATGAGAGGTGGGTGGCATCATATCCGTAGATCAACCATAGAGTTGCACGTCATTTCTACCCAACCGTGGACATATTATAAGCCCCAAATCCGCAGGGAGACTTAAACGCATCGCTTATTGCAACACTCATAGGCACCTTTTCTTGTATACCAATATTGAACCAACACATTTTTGGGTCACCTTGCCCCACATTTTGGCCGAGTTATCGAAATAAGGAACATTTGAAATCTTAAGTTGGAAGATGAGCCGCCAAACATACAAAGAGACATGATTTCAAAAATTTGGTTTCTATTGGCTTAATAATAAACCCTTCTATCAAATTTTATATATACATATATCTGCATTGATACTGATGTCCTTCTTTGTAGAATAATAACTTTAAACTAAATGAGTAGCAAATTATTAGCTGTAGGGTAGAAATACTTGAAAACTCACCATATTTTTGTTAGCATCCGGGTTTTGATGTATCCCACAGTGAGACGTATAATTTCATTTAAAGCGTTCACGCACAACCGATTATACTTTTTACACCCGTATTAAGCAACTTTAAAAAGCTATCCCGATACAATTTAATTTTAAAAAAATGCCGCCGGCACCGCAAGTAAATACACAATTTCCTTTCATGCACTCATGTCCTCAGAGCTCAAACTTAGAACTACGCTTATATAATTACTTACCTGTTATTAAGCTTCACAATTTTCATATTAAGTATGCAAGGAGTGCTAGCTAAATATTATTTACTAAGAACTATAAAAATTTTGCGCGTTCCTAAGGCGGGCTTAGATTTGTTCTAGAACATTTAACATTTAGAAGTAGGGAGCTGGAGCTTTGGATAATTATTTAATTGAATATTTATTTACTACGTTCAATGGGCATGTGCCTAATTATTAATTGTAAAAGTTGCTTATTTTGCATTAAACTACTTCGGCTATTTTCAATAAACAAAAAAGAACGCACACGGTGAAAATTTTTCGCGGAAAAACAATAACTTTTGCAAACTGCGTTTTATGCTGTCATTCGTATTTGCTGTTTTCGGGTTTTGTTTTGATTACAAACAAAAACAGCTGATTGCAAAAAGTTTCTGTGAATGCACTTTTTGTCAGGGAAGTGTCTATTTGCACATGACCGTATACGGATCCGTATTTTATACGGGTTCCGTACAAAATGAAGGGATCCGTATAAAATGTACGGAAGTGACCGTATTTATTTTATAGATTTTCTTTAATAATTGTTAAGAAACGCGGAGATTTATCACGTTTATTAACCACGAATAGATATAATGGCTTAAGCAGAATCAGTACGGCGATACGTTGAAAAAACTGACAGCTGAGTAGACGAGAAGTGTTTGTGTGCGTAGCGACAGATACGACGCATACGGCAAAATAGAATTTGCTCTAAAATCGACGTACGTGACGTAACTGATGCATTGCCGGACTTATTCTGTTTGAGCTATAATGCCGAAAACTAAGCAGCTTGCAACGATATTAGTTTGAACTAGTTAATAAAAAAAATGTTGCCAGACCTTCCAACAGTAATTGTAACAAAAACTTCTTATATTTTAGGTACTGGTGCAGTTTATGGGGCCCACCGACAACTAAACCAAAAAAGTGGGGTATCAGTGGGGTATCAAAAGACGCGTATTCATGTCTAGATTTAGAATCTGAAATGAGATTTTTGTTTTTTTTCAACCGTTCAAAAGTTATTTGCAGTTAAAGTTCACAATTTTCTGTCATTTTCATGTGGTTGTTGTAATGGCACATTAGGCTGTGCCAAAAAAGTGAAAAAGTGTGGGAAACGTGGCACATGGAAGGACATCACCGTGGCGGTAGCCACGGCTATGGCACACACCCGGAGTTGGAATGGCGTAGCCCAAGGTTATTTTTTGAAGCGTGGCCAAAGGCCGCCTACGCGGAAAGGTGTTGGGTATCGAAAGACGCGTTTTGCAACAATAATCCAAAAGGGGAAATCTGAAATTTTATTTCGGTCAAGATATATTTGCAATTAACGTTAAAAACTTTCTGTAATTCGCATGTGCTTCTGGTAGACATAGATATAAGGTATGGATGTACAGTATTACCCAAAGTTATTCATCCCAAATGTTCACTTGAGGCGCTATTACACTGAAAATACCTGTCATGTTTTCTTGATAAAAACCTGTCTCAGTCCTCAACTTCAGTTTTTGAAAAATCTGCATATTCATTTACACATGTCTGGCACCTCCTATTACTCGCTGACGATTCAACTAGTACCAAACCGCCATTGCTGTTCACAAGTGATTCAGCCAAAATAGAAAGCAGTTTATTTGAATGTTTTTTTTTTCGTGTTATATATTTTAGAAGGCTAAAATATTAAAAATATGCAGTGTGGTGAGACATATCGTTCAGTGTGAAGTGTTTTTAATTTTTTAAAGTGAATAATTATAAACAAATCGGGTAAATTTTAAAGCTTCCTTACATACAATTTTGCAAATTTAAACACGATTTTTTCTCGAAATATATAGCTTGCCTCCAAGTTCAGTCTTTTGTTTTGTGTTCTGTGCGACCCCCTCTACCAAAAAAAAAAAAAAAAAAAAAAAATTCCTAGGCTCGGTGCATCATCTAAAATATTCCCCAACATATGCATGCGCTATAACAGCACCTCCAAATTCTGGCACCCTATTCTATAATTACAAGGTAAGTTTCTATATATATGTAGGTATAGGTGGTCCTAACGAAACATACTAGTACATAAAGAAACTAAATTTTGTTCTAACTCGACATCTTCGATTAACTTTTCTGAGCTGTATGTGAACTTTAAAACTTGTATGCATATAGTTTCTGTTATAGAATAAAACATATTTAAATCTAGACATTTATTTTAATCTTAAAAATATGTGGAGCTGTTTTCAATAGGAGTGAAAATAAATTAGATATCGTCCGATGATGAATCACTTGGCGAGTTCAGAGTGTAATCTAAAATGTAAGGATTCATGGTATTAGATAGAATTTTCAAACTCATACTATTTAGTTTACCTTTTGTACATCTCTTGTCCCTGGTCTGAATGGATTTGTACTTTTCGACTTTCCGTAGCAGGATCTTGTTTATGTGGAGACACATGTCATCTCCGACAGAACGTGGCAGCTTATTTAACAGCCAGTCGAAAGTCGACAATGCCTGCTTGTATGGCGATTTCTTATGACCTTCCAAAAACTCCTCCTGCTTTTTCAGGATTTTGTTGAAGCGCCCCCATCTCTCATCCGCACTTGAATATGAAGTAGGTGGCTTAGCACGCTTTGTATCCTGTAAGTAGTAAATATTATTATACAAGTTCAAATAATCATACCGAATCATGTGTGTACGGCAAGGGAGTGAGCGTACCCAAAATCTTCGGAGTGTATTTGTTATTACAAACAACAACATTGGCAAAACACCATGGATACGCAAAATTGCATTAACATGCACAGATGACTTTGCATACATATATTGAGATATACTCACATAGTCGTATTGGGAATCGTTCTCGCTAAATTGCGTGCTGTTTAATTCATCTTCGTTCCCTAACGGAGATGGGCATTGACATTGTTCTTGGTGATTGCAAACAAATGTTTGCGCGCTTGATGTGGCAGAAACAGGTTCGTCCAATATTTGTAACTGGGAAACTTGCTGCCTTGCATGGGTGACGTTGCCACGGCTGTATAGTTATACAAAAAGAAGCCACCAATCTCTTGCGGTTATTGAGCAACACATTATTTAATAACAAAATTTACCTTCGTTTTTTGGATACATTTGGCAAGAAAGCCATTTCCTTAGCAAACTCCCAATCAATTTCTTCCGAGGAGAGAATCTCATCCAATTCATCGCCACGGCTACTGCCTCTCTTTTTTTGCTTGCATGCTCTGGCATGGTATCTGTAGCTTTCACGAAGGCTGATCCAAGCATCTTTGCATTCATTCACTTAAATCAAACAGATACAACTAAAGATAGTATTAAATTTGCACCGCTAAACCAAGTCTAAAAATATCGGAACAGATATCATAACACGCATATCAATAATCCGCATGCGGATTTCAGATTTCTCATTTAGAGCGGGTCCCAAATGGGGGCGTAATGCACGGTTTTTATGTGCAAACCTTCCGTAAGCGGCCTTCGACTGCGCTTCAAAAAAATAACCATAGCTTTTCACTAAAACAAGTGGACCTAATAACTTCTCACTGAAAATAATTGTTTTCCGCATTCGGATTACTGATACATAGTTTTACCTAAAAATTGATACATACACATACGAAAAGCTTCATTGCTTACCTTCTTTGCGAAGGTACCTACTCAGCTGAACCCAGGCCTCATTTACAGCGTTTTTATTGTAATGCAGTTTCTCGGAAGGGTCCCAGATTCTGGACCACTTTTTCACCTCCCTTATGAGTGCCCGTTTCTCCTTATCTGTGAAATTCAAAACTCGCTTTTTGCGTTGATTTGACGTAGCTTTTGTTACATTCATTGCTGGAATAAAATTATATTTATTTATTGCATAAATATAAATAAACCGCGTCTACTTTTCTCGTTTTGTTTAGTTTGTTTTCTTCAAGAAATATATGACAGTTGATATGATTCTTGAGGAAACCTGTGTTGCCGTACTCACATTTCACGAAAAAATAGTACTAAAGTTTCGTATTAAATATCTTGAGAACTCGTACTAGATCAAGAAAATTTAACTCAAGAAATAAATTAATTTGAAGTAATATAATGTTGAGAGTACTTTTTCTTCTTTAAACTTCAAAGTTAACAGGGACTATTCCCATGTAATTCAAGTTCATACTTGTTATTAAAATTACGAAGCAACCATTATAAAATTCACCATTTTGAGCTCCGAGCACTGGTGTTTTTTAATAAATGTTCAGAAAGAAGAAGCAGCACGTGTTATTGAAGCAAAGTTTATTTTACGCGATGCATTCGTAAATAAAAAAGTTAGAAATAATAAAATTGCTTAGTAATGGCTAAAAAGGAAGCAAAATCTGAACAAAAAGTGAATGCAATACAGCAACATAAACCAAAAGCTAAAAAACGAAAACATATTTCAAAGGAATGTGACGAAGAAGTGGCAAGCAAAAGTTTGATTGTGGAGACTCTGGAGGTGGACAAAGTTGATGGTAGGAAGCAAAAACAGATACATACATATGTGTAAGATGTATATTTTATTTAAATCCAAATTATATTTAACTAATAGCAAATCCAGTCAAAGCATCGAAACGCAAACATAAAGAAAAAGATCTAATCAAAGAAAAACGCAGCAAGTACGTTGCTGTAAACGACAATGAGATTCACATTGACGGCGATCATGAAGTCGGAGAGGAAAAAGATGAACCCACACTTGAGGAATTGCTTGAGAGTGAGAAACCTGAAAATGTGAATGCTGTTGTCACAGTGCGCCAAAAGAAAAAACAAAAACATCAACAGCGCCTGGAATCGATCAAAGACCAAACCAGCAACAAAGAACGGGCGCGCAACGAGGAATATCTGAGTAAATGGAAACATGCTAAATCCGAATGGAAATTTGAAAAATTGCGACAAATATCAATACAACTAACAGTATTTGAAGAAGATAAAATCAGTGCAGAAATGTGGCCTGTTGCACTTGAATATTTGTCTGGCTCAAAAGGAGCTGCTAAACCGCAAATAGTGAAATTGGCAGAGCAGTGCATTGATGAGCTAGATAAGAAATGTACAGGAGAAGACAGTGAAGAGGGACGTAAGCTTATAATAAATTCGACTCGGTATCAAAGAGCGCGCGATTTGCTGCAGAGTTTTGATTGAGGAGGTGCAAGATTTCCTTACTTTGAATATGTATATAGTTAAATAACATTTAAGTTCATAAAATGTTTGGTAAAATCCACTTATTTATGTTTTTAAAAGTTGAAATTATTGGAGCTTCTATTTTCAAAAATGCATTTGCTTAATTTACTTCATTATATTAAAAAAAATGTTTTATCACTTTTAAAAAATCGTAAATCTATTATTTTTATCAACTATATATGATAAAACTTATAAATCTACATAAGCTAATATGTTATCAACATAATCTGCACGCTTCTTCAACAACGCCAGTTGTTCCTCACTCAATTTTAGTTTACTTTCATGCTGCAACAAGAAGTGTTGTATAAACAAGCGTACGCTATTTTTGAATTGTGACAATTTCGAGTTCTTGGCCACACGTTCGAATGCCTGATAAATTTCTGCCTCCTTCGCGCTCAACAGCAAACTCACTATGATTTCTTTCATGAAAACGAAACTCAATTTGTCCAACTGCAGGAAATTAACAACTTTCAACACCGACAATTGCAGTCCACCATTCAATATTAAATGCTGCAAGAATCTCGCTAAATTTTTCACTTGCAGCTTTGTCAATGATTCAATGTCGTTAATGCGATCCCAAGTAGCAAACTGGAAAGCCAATTGATATTTTCGATTATGATGGCAAAATTTTAACGCCAAGTGCGCGTAGTAAGGATTGGAACGCTTCTCATTAAGCGAACAATGTATGATGACATAAGCAATGCTGCGCTGATCTTTTAGCGCTAAATGTAAAATCTTCTCGAATGCATCTACATAATCTTCTGCGCCCATTATGATACAAAATATATTGCGACGTTCTTCAGTATTCATTTTTTGTTGTTTTGCTAGCTTCAGCAACTTTTCAGAGAAACGTTGCCCACCTGCAATGTCTTCATCCTTTGCTTGTTTCGCTGCAGCATTAATATCATTAATATTACCACTCCACGCCGAACCAACCACCCACCATTTGCCTACTTGATCTACACGCAATAAATCATCCATTGTTATATTGAGCGTTGTCACATATTTATCATTGCGTAACATGGCTTTGAGACGTTTACGCAAATTCTCTGCTAACTCAGGATCAAATTGTGGTATTTTGTTGATGTTATTATTTTTAACAGCATTTAAAATATCGACCATAAATTTCAGACGCAAATTCTCTTTCAGCTCTAAGGGCGCTTCTGCGATTTTACGTTGCACGCTTAACATCATTTCTTTGAAAGCAAGTGGATCATCTTTGCGCAACTTAAAACCTACAGATTGAAATATAAGCAGCAAACATTCAATCGACTTTTCACACAAGTTATCCGCCAGACGGCCAATAATCTCTAGCAATAAACGATGTTCATAAATTTTGAATATGTACATGTAAGCAAGTACAAGTACTAAATTGTTAAGCTGTTTATCCTCTACTGCTATTGTGTGTATCTCTTTAACATTTGTATCGAATTTCTCGACAAATAGTTGTAGGAAATGTGCACCAATTTCATTGCCCACTTGCGCATGTAGATAAGCTAACAAAACCATATGCTCCTGTACCATACGCTCATTGGCAATAGTGCGTGCTAGTAAAACCTCACGCAAAAGCGTGCCTAAGGTTTCGTTCATGTTATAGCGTGAGTTTTTCATATACAAATCTTCAATGCCAGTGGCGATTTTGTGCAGATTCGCTTCAGATAAACGATTGAGTAAACCTTTGCAATTTTTACGTAAACGCTCCAAGAGCTGCGTTTGTTTATTATCAGTTTCTGCAGTGGCAGCGATTTGTGCGCGCTGATGTGGTGGTACATATTTTTGTGTCACTGTATTTGAGTTGCTTTCGGCGGGCGCATCATCTTTTATAATGTTTCCTTCCTTGTCGCGTTTTCTACCATAAATATCTTCCTTGACTAGGAAAATAAAATGTTATTATTTTAAAGGAAATATATAGGTTTTTACTTACACTCCTCTGCCGCCTCAGGTTCACTCTCCAACTCCAATTTCTCTGCATCTTCTGTCTCACTATCTTCTCCACCACTGTAATCACTCTCATCAGAACCTTCACCCTCTCGGCCATACCCCAGCACCTCATCATCTTCATCCCCAAACCCATCTTCATCACTCCATCCGCTATCATGTTGCCTTTGCTGCTCTTCTTTTCTTTTTGCTTTCAATTCACGCTTTCTCCTTTCTTCTTCATCATCTAAACAGAACTCGAGGGCATAATCCAAACCATCGCTAAACATTTTACGTACCAAACGATTTTTATCTTTAGTTTTATTTAGCTTCAATTTCTTTTCTAACTTCGTTATTAAACGATCCTCGTCCTCATTTTCTTGCATTAGCTGTTTGACCCGGTGCTTACGTGCCACACTCTCCAGATCTTTTTGCTGTCTCAATTCGCGCCGTCGTTGAAGTTCGGCATCGGGCCGAGTGGGTTGTTTTTGCTTCTTCTTTGTTCCCTCTTGTGATGGCGTAGGACGATCTTGTTTTGCTATTTTTTCTGGTAAACGCGCATCCACCTCTGCATCAGAAAAATCCGATGCAATGGATTCATCATTATCAGAGTCGGCGTTACCTAATAACTCATCAATTGGTATCTCTTCGGGTGCCAAAGTTTTGTTAGACTTTTTTGTTTTCCTCTTCTTTGGTTTCTTTGACTGCTGGGAATGGTTGGCAGCGGCTTTTGCTTGAGCCACTATTTCAGCCCCTTTGGTTTTGCTCGAGAAAAACAACCGCTTGTTCTCCTTTTTGTGCTGAGTCTTTTGTTTTCTTTGTTCTTTACGTGTTAGTTTCTTCACTGGACCTGACTTGCCCTTGCCTTTTTTCTTTGAAACCTTTGTCATTCTTCCAGAGCTCCTCAAAACACAAAATCGTAAACTTCCTCCGGCTGGACTGGACAGCTGATTAAATCAAAAAACGTGCTCCTTGTGGTTGTTTTTGCATAGTGTTGAAGTTTCCCGTTGAAAGTGTTCGAAGATATAAAAAGGTGTGTCGTGCTGTATTAGTTGGGCTTAGGCGTTATAGATCCATCCCTAGCGGGGTTTGCTATTCCAAGATGGTTCTACTTGTTGTGGAGGAGAAAGCGTAAGCCAACGCTGATGAAAACATCATGGTCGGGGGCCTTACGGGTTATAATGCAAATACCACGGCTGAGTGTTGTGTATGGAGAAACACTACAAAACCGCATTGAATAAAAGTCTGTACACTGTGTCGTGGTTTGTTCACCTCATGGTGAAATTACGAACATTTTGTTTTGTTCAATAAACGTAAACAAACCGTAGACAAAAACAACAATATGGATGTTTTGCGATATTCACCACCCACGCATTTTTGTGGTGATTTTGACAGTTGAGCAGCTGATCGAATCAGCGGTATTTTACATAAATATCAGCATTTAACTAATTTTAACTAAAAATTATTTGCTTTGAGCTATAAAAATAACAAAATGTCAACACGCTGGTATCCAATTTATCAACGCGGCAATCCACAGCTACGCATATTTCTGCCAAACTTCTGGATGAAGCTTATACGACCCTCAGAGGAGCAACCCAAGAATGTCGCCACATTCTCCGTATCTATGCAAATGAGCAAATATGATGTAAAGAATTACTTAGAAAAGATCTACAAATTGCCAGTGGTGGATGTGCGCACACGTATAGCATTGGGTAAAACAAAGCGCGACCAAGGCAGAGGCTATATAACCAAAGAGGATGATGTTAAGATTGCTTATGTAACAATGGTAAGACATCAAATTTGAAGTATATTAATTTTTTCATTGGAATTATTTTTTGCAGGATAAAACTGAGGAGTTTACTTTCCCCGAAATGTTTGAAGAGCGTGAAGAGAAAAAAGGTGCAGATGAGAAGTCTTTGGATGATTCAAAGCAAGGCTTCAAACGTTTCCTTGATCGCAATAAGAAGCGCCCAGGGCAACCTGGCTGGTTTTCTATATAAATACATACATATTGTACATATAGTTGCAGCTTATAGTATATAGTATAATACAATTTTTTTTTTTCAAATTTAAAAGATTTTTTTTACTTTGTCAGATTTGTGTAAGAATTCCATGTTTATCTCAATCTCAACAAACCATTTTTTAAAGTTGACTTTTAAACTATTTGCGCTACAACAATTTTATAAAAAAAAAAAACTATATTAATTTCAAACATCATTACTGGGGTTGCTCTGTTGCGTTCTTGTTCTGCTTTCGCCACTTTGGTTTACTTGGCTTCCTCCACGGATTTATCAATCCATGCACGTATTTTATCTGTATCTTGTAAGCCCACCATGCGATTTACCACTTTGCCTCCCTTCATTACCAGTAACACAGGTACAGCCCCAACATCATAATCAAGCGCCAGTTCGCTGTGTTCATCAATATCCACTTTAGCCAATTTAATAGCGCCATCTTTTTCACCAACAACTGACTCAATGCGCGGGGTCAACATTTTACATGGATTGCACCATCTGAAAAACAAAAAAGTGAAAGGCAATTCGTTATATAACAATAAATTATGACTAATATACATATATGAGCCTGCACTTACGTTGCGAAAAAATCCACTATTACTGGCTTATCACTTTTCTTGACCTTCTTATCGAAATCTTCAGCGCTTTGCACCTGAAATATTTCGCGATTGGTTATTGTTGTGCTTACGGCCCGGATTAGATTTGGCTTCGCCTTTAGCACTAGTTTCCGTCCAACGTTTGTCAGTTTAGTTGCATACATTTTAAATATGTTTGATTATCGCTGTTTGCTTTTTTTATATTAATTTTCGAATTCTATAACTAAAATCCTCAAGTAGACAGTAATTTTGTCTAAAAAAGCCGGAAAAATAATTGCGACGAATTTTGCTTTTGTATTCACTCGATATATCTGCCTTCCACGATTATACGAAAAAAAAGTAAACAGCTGATCGGCCTTCCAGAAGAGCTGCCAGCACTTGATTAAAATGTGGGGAAAAAATTTGTATACCCAGCAGGTAAAATAAATCATATTACCCACAGGTACAGTGGTGAATTACCCACCATCGGTTAGACAGCCTCCACGTACATTTGTTGTTGGAGCTTCTTATAGTTTCACCCAAGGCGAATAATAATTAATTCGCCTTGGTTTCACCTAATTTTCCCTCTGATTAAGAGGTTTCCGATAGCATACGGCCTAAGACTTGAGTATCAGCTGAGTTGTACTTGAAATAACAGCAATGGCATCAAATAAAAAGTGTGACAGGTATTACTCTGTTAAATTTTGCAAAAAAATTTGTAACGTCTAAAAAATCAATCCATGGCATGGATGGCACTAATGGTGCTATTCTCAGCTATATCAGCTACAAACGGGGCCGTGACAGTTGAAATTACTATTGCAAATTATAGGAGCAGGTGGAATTGGGCTATAACAATTGTCAGTTGTTACGATGACAACCTTCCCTAGAATAGGGCAGTACAAATAAAATTAATTTCATTAAATCTGCGACTATTTGATAAATTCACCAATTTTATGTATTATTTCATGAAAAAAAAAAACAACGCACATAGAAACCCATACAGCATTTAGCTAATCATTAGTATTCCTGGTATAACTGCATGTCGATTAGCGGTTAATCTTTTGGGATTCCAATTTTTGAATCAACTGAGTTTTGATTAAAATTAACTTTTCGAGCTCTTCTTTTTCAGCGGTCTTCTTAGCTATTACTGCTTTTAATTTCCTTTTTCGAGGAGAGTCTGCACTTAAATAATCGTCCGTTTGTGTACCCATGTTGCGTACCGCAAGATTCACATCTGGGATAGCCTCCTTCGAAAGTCTACGAAGGTGCAGATATTTTGGGGAAAAATGTTTGTCACATGCGAATAGCATTAGCTCCTTCATTTCCGGTCGTTTCGATACTGCCAGAAGGCTCATCCACATTAAGCGCCTGATAAATAGAAAAAACAAGTTAAAGTAGAATTATGCATCGTGAAGTAAACCTTGGAATTATGTATATAAGGTCGATCAATGATTTAATCACTAGATTGAATCATGGGTTGATATGTTTGTGGTTACCAATAGGTGTGGCTGCATGATGCCGGAAAATAAGTAGAACACTTTACTCAAAGTTTGCCGGAAATTTTCAGCATCGCCAGATACTAACGTTGGCCTCATAACTTTGTAGCCTTAAAGGTAATGATAGAAACTCGGTATTACATCTATGACCTGCCTCCACTACCTATATCCTGCTTTCCTACACGTTAGGAGGCGAGGCACTGTCAACTAGTCTTGAAAGGAACAGAGAAGTAAGGAAAGTTTATCCAACCCCATCGGTTTAAGTACCTAAAATATATCTGCGATCATATAACCTCTGTAGTCCGGCTAGTAGAATATAGTCCACCACCCGCTGGTTACAGTGACTGGTTACCAGTTTCCCTAAACTGTATTAAAGTTACCGCTAGTATAAGACATACCTTTGCATTTCCACCTCCGAAGGGAACTTAAATAAACATGTGGCCTCTGGACACTTACGAACGCATTGTTCCGGCATATTCACTGAAAAGATACACATAATTAACAATTGAGGAGGTCCATAACAAAACGCAACTATTCCACTTTTCAAATATTTTGGTTTTTTAACTAAATCCAATTCTACGCATTAAAACCTATGTAACCATTGCTATAAAACATACCAAAGGTCAATAATTTTACTGTTATTCAACGCCAAAAATATTAGTTCAGACCAAAATGAAACATTTCCATATGTATCCAATTAAATTAATTTTATTTTTAAAATAGTTTTTCTCGTTTTTCCAAAAAATTGTTTTGGTGGAATTATTGCGTTTTGTTATGGACCTCCTCAATTTAGATTTGTTTATTATCTAAGGTCCACCTTTTATAATATTGTTTGCCTGTAACACGGTTAATACAATTTTGAATAAGTCAATTTTGTGTATAGAGATGTCCTCTATCCGCTAGTCCAAGATCGATACTTTAATAAAAAATAATCGACTCCACCTGAATGTGAGAACCTCCCTACTGGACAACTGTTTATCAGTGACAACTCAGCTGATAATCAGTTCCTAGGTAGTGAGACATTAGAATGCTGATAAGATTTTTATGGCCCTGTAGGAAAATCACACCACAGCATTAAATTTCATATGACCCATGTGCGTATATGTTGTCCTCTAGCTGAGATCTGGGTATCAGATGAGTTGCAGATCCAACAAATTTACCTGTGGTGTATCCTAAGCTAAATGATTCCAGTGAAATTGTGTACAAGTGCTGCACACGGCCAACTTACAAGACATAGAAAGGAATGGGGCGAGAATATTTTTGGCGGAGGTGGTCGATATAAACCTTTGTGTAGAGATATATCTGTATTGTCACGTTTTCACTTCACTTTCTAGGGTCTCGAAAACAAGAGTGAATATCGTAATTTTTGGACATTCATGTACTCTTATTTTTTAATTATGGCAATACTGGGCTGTCAGAAAAGGTATTCTCATTTAACAGTTGGTCATACTGAAATTTGCAGCTGCTGGATTATTTTCACTCGCAGATAATTCAACAATTTAGTAATTGAAAAATTTACGCAATCCTTGCTGTAAAAACTTCTCCAATAGCAGAAAAGCATCAGCAGCAAAGCTAAGTGTGCTTAATTTTCAAATAAGTAAAGTGTATTACCAAGCGTAATTGTTTTTGCAATAAAGACACCAAAAACGCCAAAGGTGTGAGGTGAACAAAACAAAGGGATTATCGACGTGTATTCCAGCGATCAAATAACTACACGGAATACCAGTGGCAGAGGCACATAACTGCAATACAACTTCACTATATTGGAGATGAACCTTTACTTTGTAATGAATTAAGCGATCTACAAAACCATCGATATCCAAAATTTCAATTATGGATGATAATTCGCAGGATATTTGCCGTGTGTGCCGTTGTGAGGCACAATCGGATCGGCCATTATTCTATCCATGCATATGTACCGGCAGTATTAAGTATATCCATCAAGACTGCTTAATGCAATGGATGCGTTATTCGCATAAAGAATATTGTGAATTATGTGGACATCGTTTTAGCTTTCAACCGATTTATTCGCCTGATATGCCGCGTGTACTGCCATTGCGTGATGTGGCAGGTGGTCTTCTATCTGCTGTTGCTAAGGCAGCAAAGTCTTGGTTCCATTATTCGTTGGTCGGTTTGGCATGGTTTGGTATTGTACCATTGTCAGCATATCGTACATACCGTTACTTGTTTCGTGCATCCTCATTTGAAATGATGCTTTCAATGCCGTTGGGTGATATATTTTCCACGGATAATTTGGCTTCAGATGCGTTTCGGGGTTGTTTTGTGGTAACGTGTACGCTTTTATCGTTCATGGGCTTGATATGGTTGCGAGAACAAATTTTACATGGTGGCGGTCCAGATTGGTTAGAACGTGATGATGCACCTGTAAATGCGGTTAATGATAATGATGAACAACAAGCAGCTGTTGCAGCACAAGCTGCCGGTAATCGCGGTGGAGGAGGAGGTGGAGGTCGTGTTGGTGGTAATGTTGAAGGCGCTGCTGCTGCTGCTAATGTTGAACGCGAAGTAGGTGGTGCTGAAGGTAATGCTGCAGCTATAGTTGATGGTATGCCTGCACAAGAAAATTTTAATGATGATAGTGACAATGAGGATGCACCTATTGATATGCCAATGAATAACGCAGCACCTGCAGCTGTAAATCCAGCCGAAGAGGGTGAACCGCCTTTAGTTTTTGGTCCGCGCCAGCAGCCATTGGCGGCAGGTCTTGGCGTTGGCAATATCAACGGCGTCCCTCCTGCCGTCAATGCAGCAGGCGATGGAGTAGGCGGTGTACAAGATGTTGGCGGTGCTGCTGGAGCTGCAAACGATGGTGGTGGAGTTGCTGCCGCTGCTGCTGACAATGATAATGATAATGATGAACCCAATTGGAATCCAATGGAATGGGATCGTGCAGCTGAGGAGTTGACCTGGGAACGTTTACTTGGTTTGGACGGATCATTAATATTTCTCGAGCATGTCTTTTGGATAATCTCATTGGATACCCTATTTATTGTCACATTCGCCTACTGTCCATACTGCATTGGAAATTTCATTTTGAGCTGCTTAGATTTATTGCAACCGGATAAACCGCTTTTACACTTCCAAGGCCTCATCACAACACTCTTTGGCTACTGTTTTATAGGTTTGATTCTGGTGGTCTTGCATTTCTTTGCACGCGTCTTCCGGATGCGCCGCGTACGTTGGCTTATTGGTCTTTGCTATATTGTGGTAAAGGTATCGCTGCTATCCGTTGTCGAAATTGGTGTTCTGCCATTGGTATGCGGTTGGTGGTTGGATATATGCTCGTTGCCGCTTTTTGATGCTAGCATCAAGGATCGTAAGGTGAGCTTCAAAGCAGCGCCTGGAACGTCACTTTTCGTCCATTGGATGTTTGGCATGGTGTATGTGTACTACTTTGCTGCTTTTATTTCGTTGTTGCGGGAGGTACTGCGTCCTGGTGTACTATGGTTTTTGCGGAACTTGAACGATCCAGATTTTAGTCCAATACAGGTGAGTACATTCCCTGCTTGAATTCAAAATTCTTTTCCATAGTAGGTGGCTAGAACTAGAAATTAAAGTTTCGCAAAGTGGAAGCGACTTTGTAAAACTCTTCTTTTGCTTGGTCTACTAATTTTAACTTGTTATCTTCTATTGCAGGAAATGATTCATTTACCCATCCTACGCCATGTACGTCGTCTTATTGCTTCTGCTATGATCTTTGGATCCGCTGTGCTCCTGATGCTTTGGCTACCGATTGGTATACTCAAAACAATTTGGCCCTCATTTCTACCATATACCTTATCAGGAGATTCGGAAGTCAATGAACTTAGTCTACAATTACTGCTGCTACAGGTTAGTATCAGCAGCTGGTCAAACGAGTTTTTCTCGCACTAATCAAGTACATTATAATTTTTTATTTTTTTTCAGATAATTCTACCGGGCTTCTTCGAGCAATCGCATACACGCATTTGGTTAAAGGCATTACTCCGCTTATGGTGTGTTTGTGTTTCCTGGGTACTGGGAATACGTAGTTATTTACTTGGCTCCGATCAACCTTCGAATGATGCAAATAATGCTGCTAATGGCGCTCCAGCGGCCGAAGGAGGACCCGATGGCGCTGCAGCGGCACCGGTGAATGATGCAGCTGGCGCACAAAATGCAAATAATAATCAACCAGCCGTTGCTGATCAACCAGATGTAGCAGTACCACGCGTTATGCCAGCACCTGTTCCACCCGCAGTCCCTGCTGCTTTGCCGTTGCCACGGGAACGTAATTTGGGTGCTGTACATCAAGCTATAATGCAACGTGAAGTTCCTGTGGGCTTTCAACCATACGATCGTCCGACACTATTTCCCTTACGCTTGTGTGGTTTACTCTTTTTCATGTGCATTTCATTAGTAATTGCTTCGGTTATTACGCTCACTGTACCAGTTTGGATTGGCCGTCAGGTGATGGCATTGTGGTCTGTTGGTGGCCACTTTACAAGCTATCAAGTGGTAGCTCAAGCGCCAGAAGTATCACCACGTCCACATGAACTCTACACTGCCGCACTGGGCACATATCTTTGTTGGATAATATCACGTGGTGTTGCCATTGCAGTGAATTTGTTGCCACAAGGGCGTGCTGCTGTTATGGACAAGATGAAGCATTGGTTGCGTGTTGGCGCTTCTTACGCACTCCCTGTACTGATTTTTGTGCTCATGCTGGGTGTTATACCACTCTTATTTGGCCTATTGCTCGAGTTGGTTGTGGTGATACCACTGCGCGTACCATTTTATCAAACACCCATACATTTTCTGTGGCAGGATTGGGCGTTGGGTGTGCTCTATACAAAAATAGCAATTGCTTTAACTCTAATGGGACCCGACTGGCATTTGAAGCGCGCATTAGAACGCGCATATCGTGATGGTTTGCGTGATATTGATTTGAAATTTTTAATACGCGAGCTAGCCACACCTGTTATCACCTGCTTTGGTTTGGCTTTGGCCATTCCTTACGTTATTGCACACTCCATTTTGCCAATATTTGTAAACAGTTCTGTAACACGCTTGGAGATTTCACGTGTTGTCTATCCGGTATTCTTCATTATTGTAGTGGTCATTGCATACATTTATTTTGAAATTAAACAATTCAAAAAGTTGTATGTAGCCATTAAAGTGGACAAATATTTGGTTGGGCAACGGTTGGTAAATTATGAACATCGTAAGCGCAAGCAGGAAGCTGAAGCTGCTGAGGCGGCTGCTGCAGCGGCATCTTCGGCTGCGAATAATGAGCAAGCGGAAAAAGATGAGCCAGAGGAGGCCGCAATCAATGCAGCAAGTATATTGGAACGTGAAGAGTTAGAGATGCGGCGACGCGAGGCAGCGCTTGTAGAAGATTTACTCTTAGATGATTTGTTATAATGTAAACTATGCTAAATTGTACTAAATTTTAGAATGTCACAACAGAGATATGAGAATATGTATTTATGTAATACTGTTATTAACACGCTCGTGAATACCCAATCATTTCCGAAATGAAATTAGAAAAATCAAAAAAAAAAAAAAAAAAAAATTATTCTGACATGGAAAATTTATTTACGAACAATTAAAATAAAAATATAAAAAAAAAACTGAATTTAAGTTGAGAAGCTTTGGCCTGGAGATTTAAAGATTGATTAAAATTAAAAATAAATTCAAATAAAGAAAATAAATTATTAAAGAATATACAAACTTTTAAACTCAAAGCAGCAACGGTTTTGAAACCGCATCGATTTGCATTCCACACGCAAAAAATCTGTCGAATAGCTTAACAATTTAAGACAAAAAAAAAAACAGAAATGCTATTATAAAAAAAAATTTAATATTCACTAAAAAAATCGCTTTAATCTTGCGTAAAAATCACACGAACAACTAAAATTTATTGAAAAAAAAAAAAAATTCTTCCAAAAAATTTTTGAACGCATAAATTTTTTTAAATTATATTTCGTTTTTTCTATGCTAATTTATATTTTTAATTTTTGTTTTAATATAAGAACATTACAGAAATAAAAAAAAACAAAAAAGTTATAAATATCCACAAAATTTCAAAATATTCGCACTCGTTTATATAAAAACAAACTTGAATTCGTTTTTCATTACAAGGATTGGCTGTCATTCATTATAATCTTTTTTTGCTCAAAAATATATAGTATTTTATAAAAACATTTTTGAAACTTTAATAGCATCTTTTTATAAAAGAGTCTCGGAGAATATCGTCCTATCCCAAACTTGACTTTCCTGAATTTCGAGAAAAGTACTCTTACTCTCCCAATCTCTTGCTTCCTCTGTAAAGCTATATCTATTCCCATCTCTACCACCCTCTTCCTCTGCATACACTTTTTTGTTGGAAAAACACTCCCCGAACCTTTGCTGCTACATCTTCTGATCATAGATAGTAGTCACCTCTTAAAACAGTCATACCTTAACCGCTGGTAGAAACACTTTTTTTTACAAAAATTACATCATGCACAAGACTCAAAAATTAAACAGAGCTCCATAGGAATTTCGTCGAAAAATTATCTCCATAATTTTCGAAATCCCACAAACACTTTGAGTCTGACATTTTTGTCTGTGAATATTGAAACCAACCTATAAGTAAATAATCATGTATTTCTAGGTTTATCTTTCCTTAGTAAATATTTTTAATTTATATTTGGAAATGGTTTGGTATTAAGAGCAAACAAGCAAGCAAATCGGAAAATCGTTGTGATTTATATTACGAGTATGTACGGGAACATATTTCCTGCTTTAATCAATCTGTCTCCGTTATTGGGCAATTTCGGGTCTCTAGAATTAATGGGGTTATAAATAAATATAGTTTATGTCTAACAAGCAAGTCAAAAATAAAATTAATCGAAAATGAACGCAAATAAAGTGTATTACTAAATTCTAGCTTAGATCCTGCAAAGAGATAGTTTAAGCTAGGTAGGCGTGACTAGTAATGATCTCGCGTACCTAAATGAATGCATTGCGTTGGTTGCGTTACCAGAAACAATTTTGACAACCTCTTGCAACTCTTTTTTTCAAGACTATAATGAGTTCATAAAACATACAAAGTAATCATTTAATCACTTGGTACTTGAATAGTTGCTTAGTGAACAATACCACACTTAGTTGGTATATGTAACCAGTTTATACCAATATAAAAAAAAAACCATTAATCTTCCTTTAAGACACTTTAGACTCGCTAAGTAGGAATTGAAAGTGCACAAAACTCAGCCGTTTCTTTGTAGGTACAAGCAAGGTAAAATTGAAGTCTGGCTAAATTGAAATTCGTTCTTAATAATTATATTGAAATTATGTTTTTGTTGTCGGTAAGTCATAAGCACAAACCATCCACACCTAAATAATAATTGAAACTCGAACTCCTGTTTATAATAGCATTAAAAAGCTTACATTTAAAATTAAGCCCAGCTGCTGCCATTTTCATTGTGCAAAGAAAGTTAATAACAAGAGACATGAGCTAACATAGAGTTGATGGAAGTTGTCCTTGACTATTGAAATGACGCTGTTGGCTAATGGCTTTCATAATAGTTTCCGCCTGCTTTGCTACGACTCTTGAAATGTCTCATACTTATGCTCTTACCAATGGACTTAATACGAATAAGGCACTTCAAGTACTCTCACACTACATTCACTGCCTTTCGAAAATTGTTTCCTGAAGGGTAACAAAATAATCAATCATACAGGATTAGCAGCGCTAAGTACATTGGACCGTTTCAGATTTTTGTTTTTAAATTTCACTACATGAAATTCTTTAAGGTTTCGATGGGTGATTGAAAAATGCTTTAAATAGCTAAGCTGTTGGCGGACTAAGAAATTTCTCTTTTTTTTAAGAACTTTTCGCTTCTGTAGGGATTATCTCAGGGCGTAAGAGGAGAGATGAGAAAATCATTCAAATATGCTTGTGCCCGAAAATGGTCTAATGTGCATGCATACAAACACGTAGAAATGGCCTTTAAATATTTGTAAATTGAATATGAAAATAAATAACGAAGTTAGAATTTTGTTTTGGATTGATTGCCTTTGCAATTACGTAATAATTACTCGTACTAGAAATCCAAATAAGAAGTTTCTTAAGTAAATTAGTCAGCTAAAAGTAATTAAAATGTGTGACTACAAGTTTGGAAATCATTTAAAAGCGAATAAAAGTAGGAAAAGACTTATTTGCACTGGTAAAACCAATTTATTTTAAACCTTTTAAATTTTTAAATCCCCTTTGCTTACTGTGGAAAGTCTTATTTGTAAAGGAGGTGCTGCGACCCTTTCTCCCACCTTTAATATATCGATTTTATTTTTAGCCTATGGTTATCCTTTATCTTCATATTTGTGTACTCGTTTCCATATTCGTCTCTATTTCTTTGTGAAGTGGTAAACATATTCTCATGGGGATCAAATTACAGCAAAATCAGCGCTCAATTAAGCTGCCATTATGCATACTTAGCATAGGCTTGACTTTACTTGAGAACTGTCACTTAGCACTTAGAAAAATAGCAAGAGAGCACACTAGCCAGTTTCAAATAAGAGTAAAAGTTTCCCATAACGAATTGTTTGTTAAAAGTAATCGTGTGATTTTTTACATGTAACTCAGTAAAAAGTACCAAAACGCATTTTCTTGGCATTAGGTTTCAATTTTCTGAGCTTATCTACAATCAGTATATAGTCAATGCCAAAAAAAAACTATAAAGCATTTTGGGAGAAAAAAATAATTTTTTTTTAGGTTAGCCTAATTTGAATTCACAGTAAGTAGTGCGGCTGCCATATGAATAATATACATCCAAAAATTCTTATCTCTATAGAATAGTTGGAGGATTTTATTCAAAATTTAAAAAAAAAAGGTATGGCATCACACAGTTCTCTCACGGCGCTCACTAAACTTAGAATTTACATAGAAAATCAAAACTCAACAGAATTCTAAGTCAAGTCAAGTAGGGTAATCGGATACATGCAAACTTCATTAAACAGAACGCTAAGTGGCAGTTCCAAGTCAAGTCAAGTCTATGCTAAGTATGCATAATGGCTGCTTTAGTTTTTTACGATTCATTTGAATAATGCCAGTTAAATCGCATAACCTCTGCACACATGTTGATGTTTGTCATTAGTTCTTTTGCATTCACGCCATCAATCGATTGCGTAGTCAATTGAGTGTAACAGAATCACCTTTGAAGTCAACCCGCAAACCCACCTATCGACCTTATGAAGCGGTAATTGGGGAAATAAAAATATTTTTGACAGCATGGGCATCTACATATGTATACATACATAAACTAATCTAAACACATATACATACATGTGTAATGCGCGTGTGGAATATTAGAAGTCTGTTTAAAGATGCCTTCAGGTTCTTAATTCCATCATCTCATTGAACTTTTGCTCGACCCCTTACCCAACAAATTCAATAGCTTTATTTGAATCTTACATAAATTTACTATACACTTTGGTTATCTTTTGCCGAATACCCGGGGTAATAAAAAAAATAATATAACTTTAGCACTTCCTATTACATGTAAATTATTAACCTTGCGAAATATGATAAATTGTAAACGGTTGGATAGTAACCTTCGAAATTCGATCAGCTGTTTCAGTATGTAACGAAGTGTGTTGCCACACGATTCTAAATTAATATATAAAGATTCCTTTGCAAAAGTGCCACGAAAAAGTGTTATTCACTTTATTGAACGAACTAGCAAATTAGTTCAATTAAAAAATTTTTTTCATTCGTTCAAGCAGAAAAAGAACAAATTTTTTCATTTGAAACAAAAATTCAAAATTTTTCTATGAAATAAGGTAAATGTCCATAATTTCGTGGTACTAAGGAATTTTCTGACTTTCTACCTCTCTTGCGTAAAAACGGATGAAGGAAAACTAAAAAAGTAAATTTTTCCCATTGAGTTGATCTATTAAGATAGCTTTCCATTTAATTTCAAACAAAACTAACAAATGTTTTATTTTATATAAATAAAAATGTGTGAGTACCTCAAATGTCCCTAATTTCGTGGCAAAAATTTTCTGATGTACCTAACTTCGTGGTAAAGTGTCCCTAATTTCGTGGTATTTGGTTAAACTCTAATTTTATGGAAAATGAAAGTTATTTTAAACGCAAATTCCTAAAATTTATTTATTAAAATTTATGTTCAAAAATTTCAAATTTTAAATAATTTTTTTATTGTTATTGTATTTATGAAAAGAAAGCGTTTTAAGACCAAGTAAGTATTAATTTGTTTAGTACTTAGTAATCAATTGATTAGACGGATTTTTTAATTGTTAATGATTACTTCAATTGGTTTTTGAGAAAAGGCAATTAGTAATTGATTGCGATTGAAAAAATCAAAAAAAAACCAATAAAAAAAAATTTATTTAACTGATGTAATTTGTTACTTTTCTCAAAATTTCTTTTATTTATTATTACTAAAAATGTTTTTTTTTTTAATTTTTGTGTTTTTTTGGTCTTTTAAGTTTTTTTATTTTTAAACAAAATAAATAATTAAAAAAAAAATAGTTTTAAAACAAAAATAAACAATAAAAAAAATTAGTTCAATAATTGATGTAGCTTATTATTTTTTATTATTTCAAAAAATGTTTTTTTTTTTAATTTTTTTGGTATATTTTTAATTTATTTGTATTTTTTTAATTTTTATTTTTTTTAAATTTAATTTGGTTTTTTATTCTTTTTTTTAATTTTTGGTTTCTTGTTAACAATGTATCTAAATGCGCAGTATACCACGAAATTAGGGGCATGCGATAAAATTGATGTAGGTAATTTCGTGGTATCGCTTTAAGCGGTAATATGAGTTTTATATTTAAATTTTTTTTGTTTATTATCGCTATTCATTCATAACAAAAGCAAAAAAGTATAAATCTTGACATATTTTTTTAAATTAAATGAAAATTTATTGAATAAACAAAAGTTCTATAATGCCATTATTTCGTTAAAATGTTGTGCTTCGCAGAGCTTTTCGATTAAAATATTGACGAATGGGTTAATAAAAGTGTACCACGAAATTACGTCAAAATCTTCCTCAGGGGTCTATTTAATAATTAAAATACTTAAAATAATAGGGTATCCTATGAAATGTGAAAGAAAATAAGGAAAACATAAAGTATTATATTCGTGGTACCCACGAAATTAGGTACATCACAAAAAACATGTGTCCCTAAATTCGTGGTATTTAAATATTAAATAAAATGTAAATGAAAAGTTATTGAAATAAGTTTTGCAGTACTAAAAACGTTTAAGAAATGTTAAATAAAACCAAAAAAATTATCATCAAAAAAAATTATTTAAAGATATAATTTTTACAGGCTTAACAAAATCTACTGGTCTCCTTAACAGTTTCCTTAAGAGGCCTCCCTACAAAAGGCTCATTTTATGAGCTTCCAACTTTATAATGCTTGTTATTTAATAGGTTTAATTTTGAAAAATTTGCAAAATATCCATTATTACACCCGAAAAGTTAATCTTTATTATGAAATTTTCAGTTTTAAAAAAAACTCGCCAAATTCCTTGTTTGAAAGAAAATATCGAAATACCACGAAATAACGTACTACCACGAAATTATGGACATTTACCTTATGGTTGAATGTTTTGTTTTTTTTGGACAGACAATTACTAAACTATCGATAATTTTTTTATTCGTTATTTTATTGCCTTTGGCACTTATGGAGTCGTTGAAATTTAGAAAAAATTTAATCAGAAAATCATCCTGTATATTGACTTACCAAATCCGGTGCATGTGCGTAGTGATTTATGAAGTTATTCAGATTTTCGTATTCAGTTTTATTTACGGTCTTTCCCATTCAATTTAATGGCTTACACCAACCAATTTCAGAGGAACAGCAACAAACAAACCACAAAGTCAATATACATAGGCTTTACAACTCTAGGGCATCAACTTAAGTAAATTCTGTTGTAAATTTCATTATTTATCAGCAATCAATCAAACCAGTATATATTTTATTACTTCACATTTAAATACATACAGTTGTGTTCAATATATTAGTAGCGTAAAATTAAATTGGATGTCGTTCAACGAAATGAACAATTCTGAGTACACAATTTTGTAGAACAATCATTTTAGGTATAATAATATGCAATTCAGAACTCGCTCAAAAATTTCACTGAATTTCTAGAATTTTTAATTTCTTCATACAAAATAAATTTTTTTTCAAGCGTTTTATTGAAGAAATAACTCAACACCCTCCACGAAAAAAATTATGAAAATTCAGAGAAATGTCTGACTTGCACTTCATTGTACTCAAATTGATTGGGCATACCCAAATCTTTATTTTTAGAAATTCTGGCAAACAAATTTGCTAATTTTAAAATCTGACGTACATGGCGTATGAGTAATATTCGACTTGAGAGACTTTTGCAGCGAAGTGTTGGTGTTGATTTCAAATGCTGAATGCTGTGATGGAAAATTTAATTTATTTCAATTATTTATAAGAAATGCAGCAATAAAAACAGCAAGTACTTAGTTAAGTAAAATTGATTAGCACCCTTCTCTCTTGAGCAAACTCGACATCACATTGAAATTGATGATTATTTCTCATTCATAAATAATGATTTTTACGGCTTCGCTATGTCTAGGCTGTCTCTCGCAGCTATTCCCGCCCCCTTTTCGTTTTAGTTTGTTACTAACCGGTAATTTCTTTGTTAGCGGAAATAAATAGCTGCTTAGCGCCAATGTAAATCGTAATTCATTCTGCCTTTATTTTCTTTTGATTTGCTCGGTTAGCTTGTTTGTTGCCTTTTTCCCACTTTTCTTCAAGCAACCTCTCGTATAATCGGTGTTATGTGGTTTGTTGTGCCTTCAAATAAATACTTGTAAAGCATAACAGCAAAATGATTTTGACAGCTTCTAAGCAGCCGTGGAAAGGAAAAATAAATGAAATACTTGATTAGGTTTTGGGCTATGTACCAATTTGTGGCTGTGATAGCTTTTTCCTGCCAATCAAATGAATTACCTCTTCAAAATGTCTAAAAGGGAAAACGCACGTCTTTTAGAACTTGTTTGATTGCCATTTCCGGTGCAAAAAAGCAGTTGCTGGTTGAACCTTTTCGTTCAAAGGAAAAGTAAAACTTGAAAACCGCAAGTTAGACACTGATGTAACTTTTTCAAAGAGGAGCCTATTCTTAAGTAGTCTAGAGGCTTGAAACTTTGTTATGTGACTTCAAGGGTATTTTCTCCATGCCTGGTAATTGTATCGTAGAGTAGTTTTACCACCCTTTGCTTCTACCATTATAAACCATTTAGGGCTAGCAATCTTTCCAACAACACAAACCGTTGAACATACCGACATTTGAATAATTATTTTTCATTCAAACAGTACTCCAGAAGCTTCCATATTTGCTCAACGTCGAGTTTTAAAGGTCATCTCACACATCATGTCGTCTTAGCAGCCATATTAGTATACAACTTCAACTCATGCTGTAAATAATAAAGCCTACATATGTGACACTGCACGTTAGCATGTTGTGGAAGCTCGTGCTTTGTGTACGTGTAGTGCATGCGGTCATCATCCAAACTAAAATTGGTAAGAAAGTTTCAAACAGCTGCCTCGGAAATTATAAAATGAGCAATGCTATCACGGCACGACAAGATGCTGCAACAGTTAGTGACTAAAAAGGGGGACCAACACCAAAGGTCATACTATTTTTGCGATATATTTTAAAGTGTAAATAAAATAAAATAAAATAAAATAAAATAAAATAAAATGAAATGAAATAAAATAAAATAAAATAAAATAAAATAAAATAAAATAAATTAAAATAAAATAAAATAATATAAAATTAAATATAATAAAAGAAAATAAAATGAAATAAAATAAAATAAACTAAACTAAAATAAAATAAAATAAAATGAAATAAAATAAAATAAGATAAAATAAAAAAAAATAAAATAAAATAAAATAAGGTAAAATAAAATAAAATAAAATAAAATAAAATAAAATAAAATGAATTAAAATAAACTAAAATAAAATAAGGTAAAATAAAATAAAATAAAATAAATTAAAATAAAATAAAATAAAATAAACTTGAATTTAAGATTAAGAAACTGAAGCCTTACTATTTTCCTTAAATTTAGAAATTTATTTCAATGAGCTATTTAAAACATTAAATTTGTTTGTAGGGTATCAAAATGCAGCATCCTCATCTTTGTTTCATTGGTTTACACTTGTATGGCCAGTAAAAGTTTTCACTCTCCAATTTGAGCTGAATCGTTTGAAAAACTTTTTATACTACTATACCTCTTTCTTAAGTACAAAAGATAAACATTTTGGCTTCTGTTAAAAATGTATGCGAAGTAATTAAATGTATGTATATGTATGGCACGATATGATTTAAATAGTAGATATTTGAAGCAAGCTCACCTGGGGACAATTTTATTCAGCGCACTCATTTCAAATATTTCAATCATAGAGCAACTTCACACAGCTTTTCTAAAAAAGTATCTAGTATAGAATGGCTTATTTAAAAATATCAGATCTCGCAGTTTTTCGCGAAGGAAATCCCAACTCAGAATTTTATTCAGTAAAGTCCTATCTTAGAATGATTTTCAAAAACGTGGTTTCTTCCCCTCTTCTCCGGAAAAAGTAATCGGTAACTTCTTCAACAGTCGATTACATCGTAAAAACTCTGTAGTAAGGTTCCTGTTTGGCTTTAAATAGTCGCACCTCAGACTTCCATTTTAAATCAAAGGCTTGAGAAAAGAAATGCATCATCTCTTTGTAGTTTTCAAAGCAGTTTTTGGGAGCTCGCAAACGAGCTGATTGCCACTAACACTCAAATGAAAGTCATCGCCCATGAAAGTGCCAAGCGCCTCATTTAAATATACATTTACATATACATACATAAAACATGAAAATATGAGTGCAGCCATGCAAACAAACTGCCTACACTTGAATAACCCTACTTTAAAATTCAAAATTCAAAACTCAACACTCGAAGCGAATTTTTGGCTACTTGAAATTTCTAACTCAAAGGCAGCCTATACCACTGCAGTCGTGAATAACATGACTCTTGTATGAAACATATATCTATATACATATGTATGTACATATGTACACTCACACTTTAGTTTTAGGTATAAAAGTAAATATGTTAAAGCTAGGCAGGATTGCATGAGAATTTTCCACTTGCTATGGAAATGTTTAAAATGTTACGTATACGCCATGGCATGCGGTCCTGTACATATGTATGTATGTATGTATGTGTATGCGTGTTAGCTGCACAATTTAATAAACAAATACAGATGGCAAAACGTACTATGTGCAAAGCCCACAAACACGTATTGTCTCTCTTATACTGGAAAAGTTACATCTGTTGAGGTTTATTGTGCTTGTTAAAAGAGGCAAATAGAGCTGAATAACAAAACTAATTTTATGGAATACAATATTGAGTTGGTTTATTTCTAAATATTTGTGTGCTATTTCTTTAACTACATATATACATACATATGTAAATACTTATAAAGTGAATAGTTTAAAATGATATGCTTTGAGCATTTAAATAAATCTACCACTGCCATTTTCGCAAGTAAAAACGTTGATGACATTCACAAAATTTCGCTGAATACTTTTTAAATGTTTTACCATGAAAAATGTCGCTCAAGCTTTAACTTTACTCAATTACTTAGCATATACATACATACATACATACTCACATATTCATATTTAAAAGTTTCTATGCTGTGCAAAAAACTAGGTGACATTTAACATTGAAACTTTTTCTTCACACCACTCACTGTCACTTCGCCAAGGCAATGAATTTTACAACATCATCATAATATGTTTGTTTTTGTAATTTCGAGAAAGTTGGTACTTCCAACTTTGAAACAACGTAAAAGAAAATTTCTTGTACAGTGAGTGCCTCTCAAAATGTTTCTACCAGTTTTTTTAATATGTTTGTTAATTTGTCATAGAAATCTTTAAATGAGTGTTTCCAAGCTTAAGAAAAAAAAATTTGAAAATTTTCGGAGAATTCAATTTTAAGAGAAGAATTTCAAAATATACATAAAGACATAGTTTTTGGAATTTTTATCCATAGAAATTGAGTTATTATGACAAGCTCTTATGGTAGAAAATATCAAACAACGTGTAAAAAAAATTTCCAAAAATCAACCGGCTATTCATGAGCTTTGAGACTTGGACTTCATGAGATTAAATTTAATAGGCTATAAATCTGCATACTCGGAAATCAATTTTTTCAGAAAATTACTATAACAGAAAACGCTATATTTTCATATAGAATTAACTCAGAAATTTTAGTTGAAAAATATTTCGAAATATATGTATGTACATTAGAGTGGGTCAATTTTTTTCTTGACAAAGCGGTTATCAAAATCGTAAACTAAGATGAATTCTAACAAAATTTGCCCAAAAAACCATGCCTCTAAAATGAAAATCGAGCTTCCGGTTTTTAACGAGAAACTTTCGTATATTATCAAAAAAACAAAAAAAAAAAAAGTTTCTCGTTAAAAACCGGAAGCTCCATTTTGATTTTAGACCCATGGTTTCTTGGGCAAATTTTCTTAGAATTCATCGTAGTTTACGATTTTGATAACCGCTTGGTGCATTTCTTTTGCTCCTTACAAATTGACCCACCCTAATGTACATATTAGAATAATCAAGTGTGCCATTTTGAGTGCCACTCGCGTAATGTTTAACGCACCATTGTTTTTGTTTTTGTAACAGTTGTACGTTTGAGAATGACATTTCAGCTGTGTTGTTGACAGCCAGTCTAAGCCATGACAAGCTGAATGTGTTAATTTGTTAGGAAATGTAACATTTGCTTACATATGTATTTATTTACGACATGACTTGCGTTAATACGACATGAGCTGAAATGCATCCTGGTAAACATTTATTTTGCCAGACGAATTGGAAGATAATTTATAATTTTGACTTAGGTAGCGGAACCGAAGTACCTCGATTGAAGCCACAAACAAAGTTTCAATACAGACGTTTCCTTTATTTTAAATTCCTTAATAATTTTTTTGTTGTTTTTTTCACACATTTTACTATATTTAAAAAAAAAAATTTTCAATTTAGTTTTTCACAGTAATTTTCTTGTTTGACGGGCATAACGATTCCTTTTCACGCAACGCTGCTAAATTGAGTTTGAACTGCCACAAAGACCAATCATCTGCCGGTGGCACAAATCTGCCCACATCTTTCTCCTTCTCAATTATTGGTTGTAGAAACTTTTTACTAAAAGCATCCTCTACTCTACTCTGCTCTCTTCTTCTTACCATTTCTAAAAGTTCCAAACGTTTTGCTTCGATTTGTTTAGCAAAATGTGATTCAATACTTTGCATTGAAAAAACTGAGGGATTTTCGCTCATGTGTGCAATGTCTGCTTTTGTTTGCATATCATCACTTTTACACTCCAATTTGGTCCCACTGAAATCCTCATTCGCATTGAAGTCTTCTAATGGCAAATTCATTTGTTCGTAACCACCAGTTTTGCGTTCCTGTGCACTAAATGGCAAAGAGGTTTTTAGCAGATTCTCCAAGCTTTTGTAAGTGCTCGGCCACTTGTTTGAGAGATAAGATGGTGTTGGTGGAAATTTGCTTGGCAATTGAAAACGTAGTCTTTTCAAGGGACTCCCTGTTGAGAGTCTTACGTGCCCTGCACTGACTTTCTTATTTGGGTTTCTGGAGCTCGTAGGCTTTGAAGGCTTAATGCTGCTTGTATCACTTTTGGACTTTCTTGGGATAGTTGTGGGACTTTTGGTTTTGTTAAGTTTTCGTTTCAAATTTTCTGTGAATTTGGAATTTTGTTGTTTTGCTTTTGATTTTGTTTCTGATCCCTAAAAGAATAAAAAAATGAAGTTTAAGCATATGAAAAAATAGTATTTGTTTTCTTTCTTTTGTGTCTAAAAGTTTCAAAATGCAATTTGTGATAGTCTTAACCGGTATCTTAAATAATGCTGAAGATCTGAGGATTATTAATTAAACAAAGAACAATTACTAGCGATTAATCAAAATGACCAACCTCCCAAAATCTGGTAAATAGTAATTAAGAATGTTCGATAAATCAGTCATACACCAGATAATCTGATTAATTAATCAAAGAATAATCATTATCGATTAATTAAAAGTAATAATTTTTTAAAATTTAGTAAATAGTTGGCTTAATTAACACACCAGATAATCTAAACTTGCGTGATTAATTAATCAAGCAATAATCATTAACGATTAATCAAAAGTAATAACTTTTCAAATTTGGTAAATAGATGTTCGATTAATCAACACACCAGATAAACTAAATCTGAGTTAATCAAAGAAAAATTTTTTATCGATTAATCAAAATGAATAATTTCCCAAAATTTAGTAAAGAGTAATTAATTGTGATCTTTTTCATCAGAAACTGATTATTAAACAATTTTGTTGAATCAGAATAGTTATTAATTAAAAATGTGACTAATCAAGATAGCTAATTAAAATATTTTCTTCGAGAATACCCACCCCTTCTTTTCTGTTCGGCACATTCATTGTTGCATCCTGCAATCCCAGATCTTTATAGGCGCTCTTAATTTCGTCTTGCAATTGCTTTGTCTTGTACTTTTGGCTATACGGCTCAATCTTCGGTGGCGCTAATATCGTAGGCGGCACTTTTGCAGTCTTAATTTTTCTTGTTGCCTTTGTCTGCGCTTCAAGCTCGGCGGGTTTCAACACTATTTCTCTAATGGTGTCACCTTCAAGAATTTTAATTTGCATATTTTTGGAATTCTTCTGATTCTTCGTCTTTGCTCTTTTTGATAATATGGAAACTCTAGCAGGTTCAGCAGTTTTCAGCTCTACATTGGCTTCTTTCTTTTGTTCCACCAACTTGGGCGACTCTTCCGTGATCTTTGTAAATGGTTTGAATATTTCATTGTTGACATTTAAATGAAAGGTTTCTTCTTTCCATTTTCTCAAATCATTTTCAATATTCTCGCGCAACAAACGTTGTTTGGCATCATCCAATGTGATACGACTATTATAGATGACAAATGCACCCTTGGGTTCGGTGACAGGTTTTGCTAAGTGCATATATTTTTCAATAATTTCACGTTGTTCGGCCAAGTTTCGTATTGCCATTTTACCACTTTTCATTATCTCTTTGCCATATGTGGCAACCCAATTATTTACCATAGCATCGACGTAACATAAAATGGCATCTTTCACAGATGGCACCGCCTCTTCAAGACTTGTTTTCAATCCTTTCAATCGTTTCTTGGTGTTGCTGTTATTGTTGCTGGCATCTGTAATAAAAATGTGAAATTAAAGTGAACAAAATTCTATAAAAAATTACTTGCTGTTTGTGGTTGCTGGTCAGCCCAGCTAGTACGTTTTGATGATTTTTGGCTGCTATTTGAAGCTCTGCGTGTTCCTACTGTGTCCTCTTCGACTTCATCTTGAATTTGGGCGTCTAGCATTTCTGTAACCCGGTTTAGAGGGTCTTGTTGTATTTGTAAGCTTGGTCTTTCGACCTCTTTAACCACTTCTTCTATGGGCTCACTTTCTCCTATGCTTTGCCTTAGTTCTAGTTCATTCCAGGTCTTTCTATGCTCGCTGCTGGTGGCTGGTAGTAGTAGTGGTGGAAGTGCACAAGCTTTTGTGTCGGTGAACTGAAAGCATGAAGAAAAGAGCTTAAGATATAGTAAAATTTTTAAAAGTTCGGTGGCAGAAATAAGCGTGTAGTGAGACGAAGAAAGCTGGACATAGCCGGTTTGATCGAGAACTGTTCTAAGCTAACTAGGGTTGTTTTTGTAATCTTAAAAACCCCTCCCGAAAGCAGTTTTTTGTTTAAATAAATGCAGCCCCATCCATTTAGAACTTATAATATTGAAAATGCTGTGTTTTATCGTGCCTTATATCGTATATCGTACCATATATCGTTTCTTACATCGTATCGTGTTTCGTATACTATACCGCTGCATATATCGTATATTCTTTTGTATTGCATGTCGCTTCTTTAATTTAACTGAATCTCATTTATTGTATCGTATCGTTTATCGTAACATGTTTTGTTTATTTTATAAGGTATATTAGAGCGCATATCGGTTTATTTTTATATTCCCTCGTTTATCGTATGCATAGAATGGAACCATTTATTATAAAGCAAATCGCTTTGCATATTATATATTTGTGTTTCGTATATCGTATGTTGTATCGTGTATTATATCGTAGCGTATATCATCGTAAATACCATTAACCTTTAACGGATGTTATGCTGCCTAGTATATTGATTCATGCATTTAATTATGTTTCATAGTGTATATTGGATCGTATCTCCTGTAACATATCGTATCTTAGAACGTACTTTATGTCGCATCTTATAAGGTATATTTTGTGGTTTTTATATTTCATAGTGTATCGGTTATCTTATAGCAAATCTAATAGAATATTGTATGAAATATCGTATATTGTATATCGTATCGTTTATCGTAAGCAGCAAATCATAACCGCTACAACAAAAAAAAAGGAAAACAAATTTAATCGAAAACTCACCGTTTGTATCATATTACTATAAAGCGACTGTGCAAGCTTCTCGGGTTGTGGTATAAGTTTATCAATTGGTCCGCCACATGTGGCGCGTGCCGTTATTTCAGGGAACACCGTTAAATTTGTTACAACATTAGTGCGCGTATTCAACAAATTAATGACCAAACGATGCTCCAAATGAACGGCTAAAAGTATGTGCAGCATACGATTGTAAATATAACGAATTGCATATTTGGGAAATTGATTCCAGCCTTCGGGCAAATTAATACTACCCGTTTCATTTTCGGCATAATTGCGCTGCAACAACAACAAAATCAAAATTAAAAGGCTTCTATGTATTTTCCGCACATCCACCACTACTCACATCATCGCCCAAGCCCAAACAACGAAATCCATTCTTTGTCATTATGTAATGTGTAAATGCTATAATTAGATCGGATTTGCTTTTAAGATTGCCAAAAATCTGTAAATAGAAATCCTTCCAATCATCGAAACATTTGCTTGCACCCTTCACTTCTTCTGCGCTTTGTAGTTTCATTGTTTTACTTGTGCTCCCTTGTTGTAGTGTTGATCTTTCTTGTTGTTCGTCTTGAGATGTGCCCTCTTCTTCGGTGTATATCAAGCTACCTCCGCCTAAGTAACGTTCATCTTTGGTTAGCGCCTCCATAGTCGCTTTACGTTTTGTTGTGCCACGCGTAGTTGTCCTTGTAACATTTGAAGCTGAGCTTGAGATTTTTGTTCGTGTTTCATTTTGCATCGACGTCGTCCTCTTCACGGGTATCGCGCTGGCGCTCGACTCTAATTTCGTTGATTTTTTGTTGGGCCTCGACATCTTTTATAGCTTTTTTGATTCCATAAACTATTTCTGTGATTTTTAATAATTTTTTCAGGGTTTTTTTTTATTTTTTTTTGTAATTTTAATAATTATCTTAAATGTATTGAGCAGAAAATTTTGAATTTAAAATTTTTGAAAATTTTTCTTATACAACTTTTGTCAAAGGTTTGAAGGAAAATTTAAGAAAAGTAGAATGAAAAAATCATGCTGCCGTTAACAAACACTTTTTCCAAGCTAAAGTTCACCTGACTGTTTGGAAAGTTTCAAAGTAATTTGAAGTGAAAATTATCACAGAGGCGAGATTCCTCGAGCAGTATTTTCACTGCCTACTCACCTGGTTATTATATTTTATGTTATTTTTTTTATTTCATTAATTTAATTTAATTTAATTTAATTTTATTTTATTTTATTTTTTATTTTATTTTATTTTATTTTATTTTATTTTATTTTATTTAATTTTATTTTATTTTATTTTATTTTATTTTATTTTATTTTATTTTATTTTATTTTATTTTATTTTATTTTATTTTATTTTATTTTATTTTATTTTATTTTATTTTATTTTATTTTATTTTATTTTATTTTATGTCATTTTATTTTCTTTTATTTTATTTTATATTTAGTAATAAGCAGATCACATCAAGCACACACTCAGAATGTCAGATATCAGCAAGCAGTCAATCAAGAATTTCTAGACACGCATACCAAATCTTACTTGCAACTCAGATATGCATCCAAATAAAGATATTATTGTTTTCAGGGTTGGAAAAGGAGTAAAGGAAAAGCAAAGGAGGAGCAGAGAAGAAGAGGGCCAGAGAGAAATGTACTCTTCAATGCCTACATGGGAACTCTATTACAGATCCACCTTTTTCGCCAATAGGTACAGGCAGTTAGATTCACCGTTTCTTTTTATATTTCATACAGAAATATCGTGTCTTCTGAGGGCAAAATAGTTCCTCGGCTTTTTTTTAACCATCAATCACATTAATTTCAAGCGCCAAATACTTTGCTCATCGAGCAAGCATTTAATTTCCGAAAGATTTCGTGCTATAATTGGATATACTTGGATAAACTCATTTAATTTTAAATCAAAACTGCAAACAATCAATCACAGGGGTAAACTACTACATATATTAACATATGCCTCTAAGTCATATACTCATACTAATACATACAAATCCATATGGTTTTTACTGTTGTATGTGCGTTTGTACTAACAATAGCATGAGAAACTTTATAAAACTTACACCAAAGTAATTTAGTATTATACAAAATGACATTCATCTGCTTAAGTTGTCAAGTGGCATGTGGCTTTGGGAATGCCAGCGTTTGATAGACTGCTAAACTTTTGCCATAACATTCACACACTCACACACACACATAGATAACATGCAAAAAATTTGACTATGTTAGTATGAATCTAGGCTGAGTTCCAAATAGTATGCGACTAAAGTTAGTTATGATCTTTTTATATAGGCCATTAATACACGAGCTGTTGCAGTCTCTTGCTTTACCTCCACACACCTTCTTCTTGCCCCCCTTTAAGTATGCTACGAAAATCAAAATTGACTTATCCCAACTATGGCTGTAAGTGAAAGCGATTAATCGTGATCCACTCTCTTTAGAGATTAGTCACATGACTTTTTGTGCTTGTCGCATAAATAAATTCTTCTATCACACGCACACACATATACTCATAGACACTCATGTATGACAATGCCTTTCATTATGTGCGAGAACTTTTACCAAAGGCGTCAACACTATTTATTACTGTGAAACTACAAACAAATAATTTAGTAGCTCGCACTAACACTTACACTCAAATACATACATACATACATATGTCAGCATAAAATTGTACACATATGGCTTTTCATTATCTAAATGTATGCATGCATAACTATCTGGTAAAGTTTTGTAAACACATATTTCATTCATTCATTCACACCACGCATACACCCACATACTCATGCATATTTATGTGAGTGCATTAGACTGTTTAAGAAAAATCTTAGTTGGCAATAAATACTAACTACAACTGATTATTCTGAAGTACAATTTACAACTTATGAAATATAATTCACAATTCTGAAATTAATTTTACGTTTTTTGAATTACATTTTAGAATTTCTGAAATATATTTAAAGATTTCTGAAATACAATTGACTATTCTGAAATGTATTCGAAGATTTTTGAAATACTATTGACTATCCTGAAATACATTTTATGATTTCTAAAATACAATACTGTTCTGAAATACATTTTACTATTTCTGAAATACAATAGACTACTCTGAAACACATTTTACTATTTCTGAAATACATTTTACTCTTTCTGAAATACAATAGACTACTCTGAAACACATTTTACTATTTCTGAAATACAATAGACTATTCTGAAATACATTTTATGATTTCTGAAATAGAATTGACTACTCTGAAATATATTTTACCTATTCTGAAATACAATTAACCATTCTGTCATTATTTTCAAAATCATATAACGGTTTTTCTTAAACGGTCTAATGTTCAAACAAATTTACTGCTAATATATTGCAATTGCCCCACTTGAAATTACATAGTTTCCCTTACTGGCAATAAAATTTTCAGTGTACTCACATTTAGCAGCTGCGGTTAAGTTAGATTAGGGCGGGCCAACTTGTGTGAAGCAAAAATTTTAATGGTAAGCATACTTATTGATACATATATACATATGTATGTACTTACGCATCTCTAAAAGGTAGCATTAAGTTACGAAATATTTATTTTTGGCTATTCTGAAAATAATAATATTATTTTACATATTTTTATTTTATTATTTTTATGTACCAAAAATTGTCCTTAATGTAAATTATAAAAAAAATAAAACAACAATAATTTTCATAAAAAAACTATTATTCTTGGCGTCGAGCTTATTTATATTTTTATTTTGTTTATTTTTTTCAAGCTCATCCTATTTCCCACCCACCCTAATGTTAATCAACTTATATACACACACATAACTATTTGTGTCAGCGATTATTCGTGATGCATTATTACATCTAATTTTAAGTTAGAACAGTTGAATGGCATATTTGACTAACATGGATTACAATCTGGGATATTGTCATAGCCAGTCGCGACTTCCGAAATCCGATAGGGTGTGCTATATGATTCAAAAAAAAAAAAAAACTTCAAGTGGAATACATATTTCCTCACCTTCCCTCATTCAACAAACTTTTTTTTATAAAATTTTTAAACTTTTTTCATGTTCTTAGTATTTTTACCGCCTGCACACGCCAGCAATTCTCATTAATAAGCTCACTAATTAACCTGCAGGCATCCATTGATCTCATAAATAAAAACTTTCCCATTTTAAAGCCTCTTTCAGTTTTAATTGCCCACAGCGCTCGCAACTTCAACGTTTTCGACTTAAATCAGCGCGATTGCTTAAATTCAAATATTGCACGTTCAATAAAACAACAAAAAAAATAAAACTTTAATGAATGTATTTAATAATTAATATACAAAAGTTAACTTTGTGGTGTATTATAACTGCAAGCGCCGGCATATTTAAAATGGTTTAATTGCGAACGAATTATGCGAGTTAAATGCAAATGCGGCATTATTTGGCAACCGTGGCAACTTTTTTAGCCTGTGGCGATGTGCGGTGTATTCTGCTACCATGGCAGAGCTGAATAAATTGAAAACTCATTACAGTTGAAGTCGTAAATTTATGGTCAGTAAATAAAGGGTGATCCAAAATCACAAAATCGAGTGTATATCAAGATGGGGAACGAACAACCTTTAAGCCTGAATTGGCTGAGTTCGGTGTGGTTAGGCTTTAAAAATCTGTTGTCGAGCTTTCTCTAGTAAGTCAAACTGGAAACCTAGGTGCTAGGCATGAATCTTATCGAAATAAGTTTATAGACTGCACCATATTGCTATACCCTATACTAAGTAATAACATAATTAAAAACCAATAAGGCGAAGGCTTTATACTCTTCCTGAACACTATACCAATTGGAAATAATTAAAAATTGTGCGAAATGTAATATTCTTAACCATATAATTGGGAGATATAAAAAAAAAACAAAAAATAAAATAAAATAGAATAAAATAAAATAAAATAAAATAAAATAAAATAAAATAAAATAAAATAAAATAAAATAAAATAAAATGAAATGAAATAAAACAAAATAAAATAAAATAAAATACTTTAAATACTTATTTGTTGTAAAAATTATTATAATTTTCATTTTAAGAACTGAACTAATTTAAAAAAATGTTGTTATTTAACTGAAAACTCTTGTCAGAAAAGTTTCAATTTTACCTATACAAGGTGACCAATAAGACTTTAAAAACAAATCAGCAAATCATAAAAAGTCATCAAAGCAAGCTTCAAACGCTACATTTTATTAATTAAATAGTGCGCCGTTGCAACCGATTAAAATTATGCAAATTAGTTTATTAACAAGTTTATTTTTATGCATGAATGAATTTGTATATATATATGTACATATTTACTATTTAATATATGCAATTAGCTAGTGAGTGGCTTTCCATCTCCTTTATTAATATGAAAACCACATGTCGAAAGTAATCATTCAAAATTAATTTTGCTGATTATGAATTCTTTCGTCAATTAAAATTGAATTTTGCTAATTATTTAATGGCAATATGCATTAACTTAATTAAAATATTTTTGAAAAATATTTGCTAATGACTATTTGAAATATTGGTGTATGGGCAGAAAAACAAAACCGTCACAAAAATACGAACCCCAGCCAATGTTTAAACCCAATACGAAAACGAAATAAATATCGAACATGGAATCGGATGCGAACCCGAAAGAAAAATCCGAAAAAAATGTAACCAAAAATGACGAGCCCGAAGCCGGATGTCGAACCCAGAATTGCATACGAAAGCGAAATAGAAACTTGAAGCAGATGAGAGCCCGATATATGCACCGAAACAAAATTTTCGGATGTCGAACCCGAACCCGGATGAAATAGAAACTAGTATTAGATAGAGAAATCGAAGCCAAAAGCAACACAGGAACCAGATCTCAACTAGAAATACCACAAAGGAAAAGTAAATCGCATCTAAAATTACAACCGAAAATTTATTAGTAAATCGACTGTGGTACCGAAAGCCGTACTAAACCTAATATGCAAGCATTTGATTAGTTTATTGTGTGATGGAATTTTAAATTGCGAAGTTGAGCTTCCTGAACCTAGTTGATTGAACTTGTAACTCAATCAATCAACGTCAATGCGCCCCATATCCTAAATGTATGTGCAACTTTTTAGTTGTATCTCATCGCGCTACTAATATATATTAAATATGCCCATCATTCTAGAACAAACAAGAGTTAACTCTGAGACAACGTGGTAAGAGCATAAGTCATAGAACTGAGATGTCACGGATTTATTCAGTTTTTTACCCAGCTGATACCAAATCGGATATTTTATTTATTTATATTATAGTTATACTGAAAAAGGGAAAGGCCACGCCTATTTTTATGAGAATCTCCAACATTTATTTTTATTAACAAAATCAATCTGCCTTATTGGAATTACTTATAGAGCTACACAAATATCGAATTTCAAATTTAAACAAAATTCCAGGACTACCTTAAAAAGTGGGCGTGGCCCTCTATCGATTTCAAGCTTTTAAAATACACATATCATTACATTTCATTACGACAAATCAATTTTTATAAGCTTCCTGATATTTAAAGTTTTGTAGAATAATACACTATATAAGGGGCGGAACCACGCCCATTTTTGAAAATTTATATATCTTTTTTTGACATTTATTTGTACTTTGCATACTTTGGAATCTGCTATAAAAGAATTTTTCGCAGAGATCTGATTTACTATATTCGTCTATGGTTCTTTGAAAATTTGTTCTTACATAAATGTGGGCGTGGTTCTTAGCGCATTTCTTGAGTCTTGATTACGGACATTTCTTGAAGAAAGGGTTATCTATGTATGTGAAGAATTTTGTTTATGATATCAAAGTGCTGCTGATTTTTGGTTAAATATATTTGTTAATTTCGTTTAATCAAAAGTGGACGGTGCCACACCCATTTATTTTAATTTTCAAGAAAAGCAGTTGTGTAGCTTATTTAATGTATAAACGAAATTTGCGCCTTATAGGTGCTTTACACACTGCATAATCACCTCTTTTTTTTTCAAAATATACGATACAGTGGGAGTGGCTAACCTCCGAATAGCTCCGACTTTGGTACCAGAGCTCGAAACTGAGTATCTGAGCTGAGACGCTCTTACCTCGAAGTTCTTGTTCGTCATGGAATTGTTAATATCAAACCGGTGCGAATAATTCGTAGATACGAATGCGAGTATTCGCTGCATCACTAGCTTAAATCAATTAAGAATTTATGTTACTCATACGCAGCGTAGCACCTACATTTCCTACACCACGTGCCGTCGACCGAATTGTGCACATACAAACATATACATAATAAAGGCAGCTAACACAAAAATCTTCACTTCTGATCCCATACATTATATCCGAACTCATTTCATAAATATTGACAACTATTTTGCTTTGTACAATGCTGTTGGGACGACACTCTCTGTGCGTGCCTTGGAGTGTAAAGGAATCGGCGCGAATGACATACATATCTCTAATGCGTCTATCAGCTCTGTACGTTTATGCTTTACTTTGATGAATGACTTGCGGCTACAAAGAGAATAATTTAGTTGGTAAATATGCTTTGCAATATTAGAACAAGGAATTCAATGCTGGGCCATGTTTCCAGGCGCGTATTCAGGGGGGGGTTTCGGGGGTTCAAACCCCCCCCGAAATTTCCGAAAATTAAAAAGTATACGTCTGTACTATAATAATTACTCTATTCATTTTTAAAACCCCTGTTAAGAAATTAGCATTAATTGCAAAATAAAAACACGAAAGAATAAAATTAAATAATATTTCACACTGAGAGAAGATATTGGTAGTCGCTAATCAATTATCAGAGCAAGTCTGAGAGGTCACAACAAAATTCCTGCAACGGTTCACTCATTTGGCGCATTAAGAAATTCGCGCAAAATTATCGGACTTGCTCTGCATAAGATCAACTTAGCTTCTCATCTACATAGCATGTTAACAATAGCAAGAGTGATTCGAACTCAAGTCTGTTGAAATTCATATTAACTGCTTTTCGAGTTATTAATACAGCAGGCAAAAATCGTAAGAATGAGTGCATCTCGTTATTGTAGTCACAGTTGCCATGAGCTTAACCAAAATCATCACCAAGAAGTTAAAAAAAAATACCAAAAATTCCCAAGCAGTACACAACGCAGTGGTATTGAATTACCAGAGCAAGTGACAATTAAATTGTACTTATACTTGTCGGGTGATAATAAAAAGTGACGCTAATTTGGCAAAAAAGGATTGAAAAAGTTTAAAAGTAAAAGCCCGGTATGCTTTTGAAAAGAAAATGCTCATGAAATATTTTCAATTATTTCTTGACCATGACATTGTCATGAATAGCCAAGAAGTTTTGACGTTCCGTTTTGCATGTTGAATAATTGCAAATAACCCGCCTTTTCTATGAAATTCAATGTTATTTTGCTATATTTTTTTTTTGTTTTTCCGAAGCTTCAGTTTACTAAAGCGACAACTACTTATTTCTTGCCAAAGTCAGAGTTGCGCAGGTCTCGTTTTTGTAAACATTTTCCAGAAATTAGCAGTAGAAAAGTAGAAGAGATTCTGACACAAGAAATTTTTCTTATGCGTTTCATAGGTGTCATTTTATATAGAGTTTTTGGATTTCTTATGAACAGCCAAAGCCGTGAAAAAGAAAAATATTTTCCAATCCCAAAGGAGGAGCGACCGAGCACGTTTATTTATGCATTAAATAATTGTTCCGTGTCTTTTTTCCCTATGGTATATATATATCGATATATAAAAATTGCTGCAACGCTTCCAGTTTCCGTTGCTCCTAGCGAACGGTCCTTCTCTTCCCTTCGAAGGTTAAAAACTTCGCCAGGAGATGCTGGCTCTACTCAACATCCACTCTACTTTTGAAGTAACTCCTGAAGAAATCCTAAACAAAATTTCAAAACAAACAAGTAAAATAAATATTATTTTGTACACGGCTAAAAGTTTTAGCCTAGATTTAAAACTTTTTGGGGCTGCATATACACCTAGAGCAGAATGTCTGCGTTCAAAGTGTGGTTTGTTAAGAACTTTGCGCAAAATTCTCATCAAAATTTCTAACTTTTTAGTAAAAGTTTTTAAAATTACTAAAATCGAGTAAATCTTCTAGCAGCTTAAGATTGGTATCTTTGTTCACTACAATTGAACGAACTACAAAACTGCATACGCGGAAAAAATCTAAAATTTTACTAAAAAGTTAGAAATTTTGATGAAAAGCTTTCGAGTTTTCTTAAATTTTTATGAATTTTCCACAAAGTTCTTAACTTTGAGTTGCTGTATTTTTATTGTGCTTTTACACATACTTTCATACAAAAATAATGAAATTAGTTAAAGTTAATTTTACTGGAGATTCCAAAAACCTTTTGAACGCAGACATACTGGTCAAGGTGTATGACCAAACCAAATTTGGTTTAGAATTAAATTGACGCCGTTTGTTATAGAAATGCGCGTAAATAAAATTATTTTTAATTTTAAACCGAAAATGTTAACAATTTTTTATTTTTTTTAAATGTTAGGACTCGAACCGACGTGCCCCAAATCAGTGCGCAATGCTCTACCTAGTGAGATACCGCGCACCCATGAATTATGTGCGAAAAGTACACATATTCGCTGTTTATCCTCGTAAAGTTTTAAAAAATTTTGAATTTTTGTAGGAAATTGAAAGAATTGGAAATTATTACCAAAATGATTAAAAATTGTGTAAACCAATGAATGGTTTAAAAGTTAGGCTCAAATTTTTAGCCGTATAGAAAGAGAACAATTTCAAATAAATAAAAGTATATATATGTAATATGTAAAAAATATAAATATGTATGTATTTACAGGTAATTCTTATTTACTGAGACTTTGGCCAAAACCCCCCCCGAAATATTGTCCTGGCTACGCGCCTGCATGTTTCACATTTGATCTTTGCAATGTTGTACTAAATGTGCACGATGCATCTTCATACATATGTAAATAGATTGTGTGTTTGTTTGTGTATATTTACAGATAAAATGCCGTTGCTGTACAGTTTATAATGAGTTGTTGGGTGTTAGCAGAAATGTAAACTAAAAAGCGCCTAAAAGTATGCAAGCTTTCACACCAATGTAAACTTCTTAAAACAGAATTACCCAATATTTTCCCACAGAAATTGCGTGAATAAACTCTGAAGAGAGTTACCCACGATTGAGCCCTTTAGTCTACAGTTGGCTATAATTCAATATATACAATTTTTTTTATGTAGCATACACAGAGGGGTGCGAGTCAATTTCAGTTTCTGTAGCATACTTATAGGAGCGAAAATTACTTATTTGGTTAGAAAGTTGATTAACTAGTCCTTTCATGCCCAAAATGTGTACAATTGGTCTTTGTGAAGTGTTAGCCATGGTCTTTAGCGGCATCATTAATGCAAGTACAAATTGGCTTTATGTAAATGTACCCCATGCTTAGGAAAGTGCCAACAAAAACTCACAGCATCCATGCAGTTCACTGTTAGATAACTTACTTACTATGCAATACAGTATGCCTTTGACTAGCCACACAACTATTGGCACTTGGTTGTGCATATCATAGCATGAGCACAGGTATTACGCACCTTCTGTTTCTACTGTATTTAATGTTGGAACTAGATAAGCTGGTGGCTTTGTGATACCGTTGCTGTGGAGCAAAAAAAGTAGTACTCTTTAAGACAACTTAGCAGCTTGTAGTACGAACTTAATACGAAAAGGTAGATGAAAGGTTGTGCTAAGAGTATCTATGAGTAAATTAGACCGTTTCAGAAAATTGTTCAATTTTTTGTTTTAAAGGAGAAATGTATTTGTTATTTTTAAAATGTTGAAACTTTTCAGTTTTTTAAGGTGACTCCTAATTGAAGTCGAAATATCGATAAAATTTAAATTATGAAAACAAAATTTTTTTTTAAATTTTTTATTATACGAATATTGGGTGGCCTAGTGCCGAAAAATTCTTCGAACAACAGTCTATTATATAAATATAAGGACTTTTTGCATTGAGTTCATGGTGTAAACCTTGTAGGCTTAAGAATTTGCCTCTTAAACAAGCTGAGCTAGCAAATAACATTCCTGAAAAGTTGAGTTTGTATGACAGGTGCCACGCCCACTTTTATGATAATTTCCACTTTTCCCCATAAGTATGTTATTGAAATCGCATATCTCTATACCAACTAACAAGCCCCTAACTTGAACCCTTTTAAAGATATTCAGTTCGAAAAATAAAGTTTGTATGACAGGTGCCACGCCCCCATTTTCGATAACTCCCACTTTTTTTCTGTGAGTATGGTATTGATATTGAATGTCTCCCTACAAATTTTCAGATCCCTACCTTGAACCCTTTTGTATATATTATGGCAGTAAAATGAAGTTTGCATGAGAGGTGCCACGCCCCCTTAATATTTTCGTTTATTAACTTGCCCGCATGCATTTTTTTTACAAAGAATTTTTTTCTGTTGCGGTCTAGAGTGCTTATACAATCACACCCCTAGAAATCTGTAGCCATGGCATTGACAATGACCTATGTCTTTGCTTTTTGCACGGCACGTTCACCAAATACGAGCGAGTTATTTACAATACTAACAACTAGTGATGTGACGAATGTAAAAATTTAGATTAGAAACGGTAAGGCGAATGCTGATGTAAGGCATTTTAAGTGATAGGTTTGGTTAAAAATTATTCTCACTCCGGAAGAAGGGCCTTCATGATCAAGACGATCTCTAAATATATTCGGAACGACATTAAACTGAAAAAAGAAAAAAAGAAAAAATGGTCCCTGACTATCAGTCACCCGAAACTATCGACTAGCTGACTTCACATTCGAATAGATATTCTGTCGTTATCGTGCTTTGTGTAATATTCGCATTTTGAAGAGACCGGAGCTCTATTTCCATTGTGAATACGAATATTCGCTACATCCCTAGTTTATATGGAGACATGTTGGCTTAGACAGTCAATAGCATGGCATTTCCAACACAAAATTGAACAAACGAAATGCGGAGATTGATGACCACAGCCACAAGCAAAAAGTTGAATAAATGGCTGCAATGAAAAATGAAAAATTTGATTTTAGTATTCGTAACAGAAGTATGAACGATTTTCTATTTAGTACGTCAACGTAGAAAATATAAAAACGTAAAAACGTTAACAATGCTGATTTGTTTTTGAAATGTTTTGTATTTCTAAAAATAAAACTTTAAAAATGTACCAACGAATCATCATCGCCGGTGCTGCTGGTAGTATGAGCCATGCGTAGATTATGATTGCATACCTTAAGGCGCAAACTACGCCGTTTTTTGAACCCGAGATTCTAGTATTTCATCTTTCCGAAAGTTTAAGAAGTTCAAACGAGGCATAAAATATTTTTCTATCTTAACTCAATAGTGTGAACCGACTAAGAGAAATCCAGAATCTTGCAGCATCTAAACTCTATAGATAGGTAAAAAATTTTAGCAAAATTTAATGAGCGTATAAACGAAAACTTCTCTCTTATTAACTTTGTGTTCAGATGCGCTCACATTAGATTACAATAATCGTCTTTTTCTGGTCTTTCACTGGCCTTGAATCAACTCACTTTTCCTGTCGTCAGCTAAAATAAAGTTAACAAAGCGAAAAACTACTTTCAACAGCAATTCTTTGCATACTTTTAGGCAGCTGCAATTTTATCTATGCTATAAAGTTTTCTCATAGTAAACAGACAAAAATAAAAAATCTATTTAACAAATGTTTTAGCATCTTTAAAAAACATTTTTCCACAACATTAACAAGGTCACATACAAGAGCTGCTTGCCACAACCTCAAGTGCTCCCCTCTCTCCCCCTCTCTCTCTATCGCGCTTTGTACTAGTTTGTGTGAAAAGCGTGTTGCGAACTTTGATATTTTCTTAACAACTTTTCTCAAGTACATATTTATATAGTAGTAAAAAAATTTTAATTTTGCTGAAAAAAAGTGTGTGCTCAACAAATTTTTTTATGACGTGCTTTAAAAGTGATTCAAGTCACTCACTTTGATTGAAATCATTTAAATTTGAGGAGCGCAGCATAAAAAAATTAAGTTATTTTGCACTCAAGTCCATACATAAGTACTTGTCACGTATAGCGTACACACACAGAGACAAGCAAGATTTGTTTTAAAAATTTGCAAGCACATTCAATTCATTCAAGGACAATGACAAAGGCTAAATGCATTTTGAGTAATTTTGTTTCTTTTTATTTAAGGTTGTCTGATACGACTGTGGTGATGGGTTTAGAGAAAGATTTAAATTTCTTAAGTATACTTTTAGGCGCTTTGATTAACTTTTTTCAACAGCATAGCATTTACGGCATGCAGCAGTATCTTAGTCTAGTCGATAAGTATTATTAATTAAGCCCAGCGGTAGCCAAAATCTTTCTAAAAACGTGCCTAAAAGTATGCAATATTTTTTCGAATGACTTTTATACTACCAGAAGGCATTCCTTGAAGTCTACCTTTATCACAGCTGCAAGATTTTAATAAATTGAAAATTTTTCCCTAAGAAGGCGAAGCAAAAAGGAAGAAAGAGAAGAAGTTGGAGAAGAATACCTAAAAATGAAGTCATACCCATGGAAAAATGCTCATAAGAGTTACTTAAACTTCTTCTTAGAGCACTCCCCTGATGCAGTAAACTAAATCTTCAACACAATGAGTGGTTTAGTTCCTAAAACGGTTACTTCTCTTTACTCTCCATATATTAATCTCCTTCTTGTATACAAAATCTTTCAAAAAAAATATCATCAAATATTTGTACCTAAGCCCGAGACTCACGCTCGTTGATAAATCCTTTTGCTTAACACCTTTAACACTTCAAAGCTCAACTCTTTTATAGCTTAACCCAAAAACTGTTATTTTGTTGTTTTATACACCTTCATCTCGACAAACACACAAGCACAGCACATATGGCTTGTACGTACATCAGCTCTAAGCTCCAACAGTGCAAATAGCTGGAAAGATAACTGACGCCATTGTAACCGCTATTCAAATTGAAGCTGTTGTTCGTGTTTTTGTTGTTGTTAATACTGTTGCTTGTTCAGTACCTGTCAAGCAACTAATTTATTTAGGATCCCTGTCCACCCAACTCTTAAGCACAACTTATGTTTGCACACCCATTAAAGCTTTACAAATTTTCTCATTCCACACGTTTCTTTTAAGCTCTATTGTCTACGTATTACAAAAACGGTAATATGCCGCAGGTGCTTATGCTTACGTCGTAATCTATGCCCATATGATGTGTATCCCAGCAAACCATAGAAAGACCTTCTGAATATAAATGTAAAAAAAAGCTGCCTTGATTTCTTATCCATACGAGTATTTGCAAATTTGAGTAAGTTTTTAAGTAATTAAAAATAAGTGGCAACCATCATTGATGTACTCCCTTTATATATATTAATTTTTAAATAATTAAATTAAGTGGAAAACTTGTAAAATATGCATACAACTAACACCAAACGAAAAAAGCTTAGAATAAAAATATATAATTAATCTTCGGTATCAACCCCACTCAGTAATTTTTTTCTGAAAGATATGCACATAGGTCCTTTTTTATTAATTTTATTTAGCTGGCAACCTTGTAAAAAAAAACCTCAAAAACAATTCTGCAAAAACATATAATTCAAATTAGTTGGCAACACCTTTTCATAAGTAAATTCGTAGCAGAAATATATATAGAGCTACTTTAAGTTTTAAATTATTTCAAATAGATGGCAACCTTGTCCAAATTTGATAATTATCCAGACTGAGTTGTAGGGGCTTGGCCAATGCAGATAAAATAGAGATAAGAGCGAGTTGGTAACCATAACCATAAATCTATTGATGAAGAAATATTCAGGATAACCTTCCTTCTTACTAATATTGACGTGTTTAATGTAATTTTAAAATAATGTCTTGCAGGTGGCAGCCTCTAAAAGAAAGTCTTCGTAGAATCACTCACAAAGTTTAAAAATATATTAATAAAATTGGAGCAACCTTGCCAGAAGTTGTTTTATAGAAAAAGTATAAAAAATAACTTTAGATTGATATACATACATAGTTTCGTTTTTAAAAATTGTAACAGGTGGCAACCTTATCAAAATGTCGTTAGTGCCGAAATATTTTGATTTAGAAACTACGGAAAAAAGTTGGTTGATTTGATTCAGATGGGTGGCAATCTTTAAAAAATATATAAGCTAAAAGAGCGTTGAATGCTGTACTTTATAAATTCAAAAACAAAAAAATCATTCTCAGTGGCAGCACCAAAACGCAACCTTGTAAAAATACACTCAATGGCAGCACCAAAATACGATCTTGTAGAAACATTCCCAGTGGCAGCACTAAAATGTAACTCATAAAAAATTTAACAAAGAACCCTAATTTGTTTTGTTGGTATACGATGCACGCCTCTTCGTATGTCTGCGTCAGCCTATCTGCTTGCGGATTTGCATAATGACGAAACGTGCGATAATGCTGATTTTGCGTGCGAGGCAGCGTATGCGTTAGGCACATTGCATTCGTGATAAATATTGAGTTACCCGCTACTTAGCTACGGAGCACGCTTAAAGTCTGGCTGGATATTAATTATTCATTAGGAGGTCTGTTTAACTGCAAGAATATGCGTTTGGAATTGAAAGTGCACAACTTTGCAGTTAATTTAATAGTTATAATTAAAAACAAAGCTTTCGAATTATGTTATGCTGTTTCTAAATTAGGAAAATAATCTTTTTTTCTTGAATCACAGTCGCTTTACGATGACGCATCTAAATGTGGACTAGGAACTGTAGTGTTTTCAGAGCAACTTAGGGCCTTGTACGTCTACCAAATACAGCTGGCTCTTGTTCGGACCAGAAACCTGGTCATCAGATTATTAACTCTGGAGATTTGTGAATTTATAAAGAACCCCGGTTTTGAAATTTGTGTGAAGAAAAGTGGCTGATTTCAATGGCGTATCGTTTTTTTCCTACGAAAATTTAATAAACGAGAAAAACCCATTTAGGCATTACAATCATAAAGCTTCAACAATAAAGCTTTAAAACTAAGTACAAGCTTACCCACATTATTTGCAAGTATGTGTATGTGTGTGCATTTGTATGCATGTGTATGCTTGTGTATTGTTTGTTAATTAATTAAATGAGAGTACAAAACAAAACATTTGTTCAAAGGAAATTCCAACCACTAGCCAACTGCTATTAACTACCAACTAACAAACAAAAAGTAAGAGGAGCCTTAGTACGGTTGTAAACGAGCTTCGATAGTGAGCTGTGACGTTTGTTATGCCCATTTACAATTATTTATATTTTTTAAAACATAATTAAAAAATGTTATTATTTTAAGCAGTCAAATTTTTAGCTATATTCATCTGCAATCCTTTTAATAACGCTTTGATTGCTTTTTCGAATTTAAATTCTTCTACAGATAGGAAATTGCTATTTTAGTCGCAAGCGTATGAATCAAAAAGATAAAAATATATACGAATACTACAGGAAAACTACATTACGAAGCAATTCAATATCAAAAAAAAAAATCGGATACGCCAGCGCGTTTTGCATGTCACTGGGCAAGCACAGCTGATGTAGACAGTTTGAGAGCAGTTGTAAAGTCACTGTAGTCTGGTAATGACAGGTGAACAGTTTATTAACCAATTTAAGGTGCCACTTTAACAGCTAGCCGTAGTTAGCTTAAGAAGACAAAAAAAAAATACACAACCAACAACAATGGAACATAAGCGCCAGGAATATTTTGTTTAATAATAATTTTGAATTAAATTTTTGGTGAATAGAAAAATGTTATCTGAACTTTGCTCAGCTAAGTATAAAAAGTAAGCAAAAGTTGTTGAGCCAATAAAATTTGTATGAAAACCGCAAATTTTCCAACTTAGAAGAAGTAAAGCAAAAAGCTTTTAATTGCTGTTTAGTGACGGTGGATGTGTGCGAGTGTGGGTACGAAGATTTTGAAAAAGTGCTACTTTAGCAAGAATTATTGGGCTATTTCAAATATCTACTTCAACTCAAATTCAGAAAGTTATAAATTCAAATTAAATCTGAATATGAACTTTCTACATAAGTATGTATATATAAATTCGAAAAGGTGCACTATTTTTTCCTACAGGGCAGTATGTATGCACTACCGAAACTTAAAATGAAAAAATTTGTTGTGCTTACAAATTTTAAAATTTTTACTTTGAACTGTAAATTTCGTAACTACTCAACGTTTAAATATTAGTTTGTAAAGTGGCTTTAAGTAGGAAATTTTGTGAAAAGCAAATCCTTATCAGAACGTTATCTCTATAATAATCAGTATTCATTATAAGTTCGCTTACTCAAAAAGTGTGTACAACTTCCAATGTCTTTGCTTGATTGCATGGCATTGGTTGCTTCCAAATTTTTTTTCAACGTACTGTCAAAATTCGCTTGAACGATTGAGTGCTTTGACAAATTTGTCAATTTGTCGCTTGGCAATCTATATTATTGCAGAGTTGATAGCCATTTGTTTTTGTTTTTCATTTTGCAATCAGAATCGGTGTTGCGGAACATCTTCTGTCTTTGATTGGATAATTGTAATAAAATTGGAATTTACGTCGTTGTTGCTCGGCAAATTGTTATATTTTCGGAATTTTCATCTACTCTTGGAAACTTGTAGACCTCGAACAGGTTTTTATATATTCCACTAAAGAAAAATGTATCTGCTATACTAACTCATTCATACATATCCGCTTTCCAATTTTTAATTTACTGCTTGACAGTCAGCTGATCGCTTGAAGTTAGATGTGGTTCGATAAATGGTGTTACCTTATCATAGCGAAAAGTCCATACATGAAAACGCACACTTATAAGGATGTGAGAGGGAATTTCAAAAGAAAGACTCAAGCTTTTTCACCTTCTGTGTGCGTTTCTACGGCTTGCTGTCGTTAATCAGTTTTATTGATGCTTAGTGCAATTTTTGTTGCTTGCGTAGGCCTAATCTAGAATTATGAGCTTCCCATAGAAGGAACAAAAAATTGATGAGTGAAGTGTAGTAAATATAAAATCGATAAAATACGAGCATGTAAGAAATCACCAATCATAAAGTAATGCACTCAAAATGACAAATTAAAACATAAGTAGCTCAGCAAAACAAAAAAATATAGAAGCAGTGTAAGAACAAACTGTCACCGGCTTGTGCAAACAGCTTTATACCTTTCATTAATATTATTTAAGAGTAATAAAGTAGCATTGTTGGGGAAAAAAAGCTCAGGCAAGAAGGACTGTCGGCCAAGTAAAATGGATTTACATTTTTCAGAAAAATTATCCCAGTTCGTGGAGTAATTGGGCTTCGAAATATTTTTGGATTCAAGCGTGCGAAAAATCTAAATTTGGCTATTTTAAAATCACGGTATGTGTCTATGGTTGAACTTGTGATATCGCTTACAACAAACTTGAGTTTGGTTTTTTTCGTTTATTGCCACCAATATGCTATCGTTTGTGAATAAAATAGTTGACAGGGCGATCTTGTATAAAATAAAAAAAATCTTGATGCCATCATCCAACTAAATTTTTTTTTCATAACAAAAACCTGTTACATCTTCTTCAATTCAAGTTTCAAAATAACAGACATATAGAAGTATTTTTAAAGTGAAATGTTATTAATAAAAAAATTGAATGAAAGTAATTCAATAACTCCACGCGCTGCTACATCATAAGCAATTCAAATGTTCGTGCTCATCTAGCACCAAAAATGTAGGTTCTTCCACAACGTCAAAGGACCTACATACATACATACATACATACATGCCAATACATCTTTAAGCGCAATACAATCGAAGCGTATAATATGGATATAAATAAGCATGTACGTATGTCATGATTTTTTCACTTTTTTGTTTTCAATGACACCAAGGAAGTGAAAAATAGTAAATATTTACACAAATCATATGAGCCACTTCGTAAACATCTGTTTGTGTGCAAGTAAATGTAAATAACAACCCCGATTTAAAGCAATCGATTCGTCATCCTGGCAAACTTTACACAATCACATTTACGATAGCTAAGCCATTGCGACAGTTGGCAGACGTTGCCACGATAATTTAAGCAGTATTGTTTTTCTTTTACAGATACATTTCACATTATTTATTTCAGATATAAATTTGGAAACTTTATTAACCTTAGCAAAGTTTGACACAACTACTTTAGGATATCAAGATAAGCCAAAAAGCGCTCAGACATTAGAGTGGAGCGTTAAGAAAATGTTTGGAGTAAAAGAAGTTTAAGTTTAAATATTTAGTTAGATTTGATTTTGCTATGATATGAAAGCAATAGAAAAAGTAAGTACTAGTCGAATTTTATAGGGCTCGAATTTGGTCGATTTTAATTAATTTATCGAGTTTTTATGGATTATTCTAATTTTGCAGATTTTTATTAACTTATCGAGTTTTTTTTTACATTATCAAGTTTTGTCGATTTTGATTAATTTATCGAGTTTTTATTGACTTATCGAGTTTTTATGGAGTATTCGAATTTTGTAGATTTTTATTAACTTATCGAGTCTTTTTAACATTATCGAGTTTTTATTGGTTTATCGAATTTTGTCGATTTTTATTACCTACTTTATCGAATTTTTATTATTTCATCGAATTTTGTCGATTTTTATCAATTTATCGAGGCTTTATTACCTTATCGAATTTTGTCGATTTTTATTTAGTTATCGAGTTTTTATTGCTTTATCTATTTATCATTACTTTATCGAATTTTGTAAATTTTTATTAATTTATCAAGTTTTTATTTATTCGACGAATTTTGTCGTTTCTGAATCGATTTTTGAAATAGGACATTTTTGAAAAAAATTCTGAGAAAAGGCGTTCTTTAAATTTTTTTTTTAAATAGGGCGATCTTCTACTCAGCAGTCGATTTATTCTCTTAGCTATGCACTTTATCGACTTGTATTATTTGTTTTGTGAATGCCTTTAAGTTATCAATTAAAATTTTCTAAGCTTTCACAACGCTCTTGAACAGTTAAACGATTCGAGTTTTTATTAGTTTTGATTACTTCGACCTTTGGCTTTTGTTGCAGAAGGTACCAACATATATATAAGCTTAGAACGAAGCTCCATTATAATGCCTTTACATATGTATATATGTACATATATCGATGTTATGTATATGTATGTATGTTTGCATGCACATATGTATTTATTCTTTGTTTTTATTTATAAGTAAACCAATTTGCATGCACGTGTGTGCGTAAGGTTGGCTAATAAATTAGATTGTGATATTTTTATCTTGATCCAAGTTTTCTGTCGTTGCGCAATTCCACCCCTCAATGGGATGAGTTTTTAACCTTCACTATTCCCACACACATTTTTAGCTTAAGTACATTCAAAGCCGTTTTTGTTTTAACTTAAGATCTCAACCTTTTTGGATTATTCTAATATTCTGCACATATTACATTTATTTACAAAGGAAATAATTTTTCAATTTTATTTTCTTCACCCATTTTCATGAATCAACCCATATTATAACCCAGCTTTCGTAGAAGGGAAGCAGGAATTACATTAAAAAGATTAAAAATTTATCTATGTACACTTTGATAAGGATCGCAACAACTCGAATCGAACGAGGTTGCTAACGCGTTGTTGGATGAAAGGTGAAGAGTAAGCTCAGGATCTTATGTGCATACATATATATTACATCTTTCACCAGATTAGATGTGGAACTTAATAATATCGCTTATTGCAGCACTCACTATTACCTCTCGTTTGCACTAAACACATTTTGTATCCCACATTGGTCCACATATCGGGTCGGTCGATATCTCCGATACTGGTCAAGCTATCGGAGCAAATGATATATTAGATTTTAAGTGAAACGTCTAGTAATACAATGATGACAGTCCAATTTAATTCAATTTAGGAGTTTTTGTATACGAATAATCGATTTTTGCTTTAATCGATTACTTTGATTTATTATCGGTTTATTTATTTTAAATCGATATTTTTAACAAAGAATGGTTGACGATCTGTTCATACTAACTTTCTAAAGAAATCTATCGTTTTCTTTAAAAATACATTATTTTATTTTAAAATCGAGTGTTCACACACGATTACGGGGTCATCGATTTTTCTACCTAGAGGTCACATCTCAACTTTGTTGATGCTATGCATTTTTTTTTTGCATTGACATCTCTGGCTCTTTTCTTTTGCTTTTCTTTAGCATTGTAATTTTTGGAGTGATCTTCATGGCCCTAAGATTTGCCACTACTCGTATTACTTTCATTTCCTGAAAAAAAAAAATCGATTAATTTTGAAAAAATCGATTATTTTCTAAAGAATAAAATCAATTAGTTTATGCAAAAATCGATTGTTTTCTAAAAAATATATAATATTCTGAAAAGTCGATTATTTTCAATCTCATCTCTGTTATAGCATTCCCATATCTGTTATTTCGGTTCAGGAGCTTAATATCATACGGAAACTTGCGTTATTATATCAACTAAATACTAAACCAGACCTAGCTTTTACTTATCCAGGTTTATTCAGAAGCAGCCTGGTTTTTGTTAGTTGGCGGTGAGGATAATCACTTTTGTAAATATCTTTTAATTTTTTACAGCAACAACATTAAACTTTATTACTTTCGACGTGTGACTAAAGCGTCTCGCCAAAAATAAGCAACAGGTTAAAAAGACACAGCAGATTGCCACAAGCTGCCAACGGCTATCTCACCCAACGTGGGATATTTAGTCACAAAAGTTTAGTTTAACTTTCTGAATATTTATTTTAATGCCTCTCCCAATTAAACTCAAATTCATAAATTACTTCAAAACTTTTGCCAATAAATATCGCTTTAACCTACGGCTGCCACTAACTTACAACTTAGTTATTACGCACCACAACAACGAAAAGCTTTCACAATTTCGTTTTGTTAGTATCCTAAATATTAGCTGTAATCTTATGCAAACGCACCGAAAAATACGAACAAAAAATTTTAATTATTAAAATGCATGTATTTGTCAATTTTTGTGTATTTTTTGTTATCTTTTGCAACTCGGCAGCAAAAGATTTGGTTTGTTATCGCGTTCAGCTGGAATTCGATCTTATTAGCGACCCAAAAAAGTTTAAAAACTAATTTGTGCTTTTAATAGAGTTTTTTTTTGCTTATTAATGTAACAGATGTGTGTAGGTGTTCAGACTTGGAATTATGTGTGTAAATACATACAACAATTGGCTGAGGATGAAATTGCAAATAACCAGTTGCATGAACGGACAACAAATGGCAATTCCATTACAGTCTGTGAGTTTTGTTGTTTGTGTACAAATTAGAAAGTTTTTCGGGATAAGGTTAAAGGATAAATACGTTTAAGGCAAGTGCTTTGCAATTTTTGTGTGCGATTAAATTTCTGATAAAAGTTGCGCACATGTGAGTATACTGGAGCTCAGCCTTGGATATGGAAAAATTTAAAAATTCTTTTAAACTTTATATTCAATTATTATTTTATTATATTTAATTAAAGATTTTTATTTTATTTTATTTCCTATTTATTTTATTTCATTTCATTTCATTTCATTTTATTTTATTTTATTTTATTTTATTTTATTTTATTTTATTTTATTTTATTTTATTTTATTTTATTTTATTTCATTTTATTTTATATTATTTTATTTTATTTTATTTATATTTTATATTATTTTATTTTATTTTATTTTATTTTATTTTATTTTACATTATTTTATTTTATTTTATTTTATTTTATTTTATTTTATTTTATTTTATTTTATTTTATTTTATTTTATTTTCTGCAATACAATACAAACTGAATTTGGTCGTATCTACCTCCTTGGTGCTTTCATTCAATTGTGTTTTTTCATTCTACTGAAGAATTTTCTAACTCGAGGTCATCAGCTTTAACCGGAACAACGACACGAAAAAACAATTATCTAACACATCTATGACTGATACCGGTTTCTATTGGTTGCTTTTAATCTGCGTCTGCTAACATTTCTATTCATATGCCGTGTCCATTCATGTTTGTGAATAGAATTTTAATGCAGCACAACCTTTTCCACGTACATACATATGAATCATACAGTTCCAACAATGCAATATTTATAAATTGGCTACGGAACGGTGAGAGTTGCTGTTGTTCGTAATTGTACATGGCTGATGATTAATATCGATTAGAGTGCTTGAAATTCAGATGAGATTGTGATAGTGATTAATCTCATGGCAAGTGGTTCTATAGAAAATACTTATGTATTTTTGTTTTTATTATTTTTATTTTTATTTGTAGTGAAGTATCGTAATAATAGATTGTAGTGCTGCGCTGGATGGATAGTAGTGTGTGTTGTATTTGTGTATTTTATCTTTCAATACAGACCAAGAGCAATACATTGTTCTGATTCTAAAAATAACATTTAAATATTTAAATTACAGCTTCAGATTACTTTTGCTTTTTGTTGTTTGTGTGAAATATTTTTTTGAAAATGATTTTTTTTGGAATCACTTTTTGCGCTCTTATTAAAACTACCCAATTGTAGTCAAGAATGCTTTACTATCATTATTAAATATTAGCTTAAAATGTAATAAAAATAAACGCGTCATCAACAATTAAGTTCAATTAGAATGCGGTTGCTTTCATATTTTGCTTTAACACTGTTACCATAGTTACGGTTATGACTTTACGAAGCCACTTTTGTGGTTAAAATTTACGAGCCAATTAGACACATAATGGTGTTGGAAACGGAAGATGATGATAAATGTGAAAATGAGGATAAAGTTGACGATAAATATGAATACGAAAAAAGGATGAACACAAAGATCTATTTGAAGTTTGGAGCGAGCCGGAAGGGGCGATATAAAAAAGTGGGGAAATATATAGTAAAGATGGAGGAATAGACAGAGGAGAAGAAAGGAGTAACTTAAGAGTAACTTTTATAAGGATATGAAAATGGAAAGGGGGGCTTTAAATATTACTCCAAAACCCATCGAGATTGAGAGAGTTTTAGGGTGTAAAATTTTGGGCTAGACCAGAAAAGAGGGGAGGAAAGAGTTTGTGGAAATGGGAGAATAGGCTACGGACTCGAAGAAACAAAGATAATGGAGGTTAAAAAGCAGCTAAAATGGCGATGGGGAGAAATGATTTCCAAAAGGAAGGATTATTAATGAGAGTCGTAAATAACTTTTACTAGAACTAATTGTTGAAATTAAAAGATTTTAGAATCGAATGCTGCTTTTTATGGCTGGAAACGATGAGCAATTATTTAAGCCAAATAATAAATTGCGAATTGCTTTTTTACAACCCTATCCCTAAGCAATTTATATGGCTTCTCTTTTAATTCCGTTATATAAAATTTTAAAAAAGTTGAGAGCTGCAATTAAAACGACAATAAATGAGCTACTGAAGCAATTTATATCAGTCACCAGCGCATCGCAATAAATTAAATATCTCCATACCAAGAGCTGTGCATTGAACCTAAAAAGGTTCACTAGGCCAACCAAAGTTTTTTATACTAAAAACGCGAATTTGTTGAAAGCTCAAAAAGTGCGAGTGCAAAGTCCATAAAAAGAAAAAAAAAGCTAACAAATTATCAAAGTTGAAACACATTAAGCTCACTTCATTAACCAAAGCAATAAAAAAGTCAATGTGAAAATAACGCGCTAAATTTGAATACGAATTTTGAATCATAAAAAAACCCAAATAACCAAACGCATTGCGTCCGTCAATAGCACGCGCGGCCTAAATAAAAAAGGCGAAATACAAAAATACAAATTAAGAACGTTAATTGAGCTCGCCATGCTAACATGATGACATACCAATAACTAAAACCAAAGCGAAGATGAGCATCAAATTTGTTAAGCGCCGCAAATGAAATGAATGGAATGAGCGTTTTACGCGCCTGATTTATGGCGCAATCGTTGGCGTTTTCTGGTTTTTTCGTTTTTTTTTTTTTTCTTTGGCTAGAAATGTATGCTGTGTGGCTTATGTTTGTGTTGGTGTTGTTGTTGGCTTGCAGAAGATAGATTGGCTAACAATGTTGTCACTTGCATAAGTTGTGGGGGTGTGGGGCGTATACGCAATTATTTTGTTTTTACACTGTGCAACAACATTTTTGGCGGTTTATTTCCAAACACTGAAAGGATAATGAGACACTTCAAAGTTGCTGGTCTCACTGGCCAATTTATTTTTGCTTTTAAGCATGACTGTTTTTAAAAAGGATTGATGACTGCGAGTCCTACACACGCTTTCCTGGGTAGAAAATAATCTCGGAAGATTTGAAAATTTATAAACAAAAAAAAAACATTTCCTTTAATTTAGAATTGATTTTTTGTGTATTAAGAAAAATAATTAAAAAATTTAGTAGTTGTGGGCTAAGTGGCAAGAATCCCGAAATTTTTTTTTTACAATTCGGTATACGTATTATGTTACTAAAAACTAGTTTTAAACATGTGGGGTTGGTCTAAATTAAGTCCCGAATTTCCTGAATTTGTTTTTTTACTTTTCGGGACTGAAATTATGTTACTAAAAACTAATTTGAAAAATTATTAAAAAATCTGATATCTGATTGTTGCTCTATATAAAGTTTCAAAAATCCCGAATTTGTTTTTACAGCTCGGGGTTCGAATTATGTTACTAAAAACTAGCTTAAAAAAATTTAAAAAATTGAGTATGTGTGTATTATGGTTGCTCTAAATTAAGTTTCAGAAAATCCCGAAATTATTTTTAGAATTCGGCATTGGAATTATGTTACTGAAAACTAGCTGAAAAAAAATTAAAAAATCGAGTATCTGTGTATTATGCTTGCTCTAAATTAAGTGCCGAAAATCCCGTTTTTTTCGGGATTTCAGAGACTGAAAAAAATCGGATATTGCTATGTGAATTTATTTGCTATTACGGTAAATTTTATAAATAGCCCCTTAGACACGCAATAAACTCAGGCAGACATATTCACGTCTAAAGTGGGCAGATTTTTCTTTAATACGAAGTTTTCTTAAAGCGCTCATTGTCTTGAGATATGTAGGTGGAAATCCGTATTTTCAGTATTCTCATTTATTTTGTGTTTGTTCATTTCTTTCGTTGCTATGCTTGTGGGTTTCCGTAGGCTGTAATCTGTTTTCGTCAACTACGTACTTATTTATGAGTTTGCTTGTCTCGCACTTTATTTATGGAGCTGAGACACGGTGGGGGCGGTACAGATACGTGACGTACAAAGTCCTAACAGTGAGTCACATTGCAAATGATACAGTTTTCAAAAATATTATCCAAATCTTTTTTAGCTTGTTTGTCAATTTGATATAAAAACTTCAGAGACAGCAAATAATTTTTTTTTTTTTTTACTCAAGAATAATTATTTTATTTTTTATTTTTCATAATAAAACTAAAAGCTTTATGTAACTTGAAATATATGGAGTTTCAAAATTTTTTAAAATTTGAAAATTCTAAATCGTTTTTTTTTTAATAAAACTGACCAATTAATTGTACCATTTTCACTGCGACTCACTGTAAATGTATGACCCAACTAAATTTTGCCGAAAATTTATTTTTCTATTTTTCTGTCTCAAGCAAATCTTGTCACCCTTAAACATTTAATGGCTTATTTCAAAAATATTAAAAGATATTCCTTACGAGCCATCTTGGGGTGTCTAGGCATATGTATACGAGTACTTTGCACACGTGCTTGTTTGCTTGCAGATACATATGTACATACGTTACGTGAGGGTGGTAAAATATTTCATGATATTTTCACTTACAACGCATTATGTTTAATTAAGCATTAGCATCTCATTAAATATTTTGTGGAAGCTAGAAATATTTCAATTTCACATTACCGCAAGCATCACGGTACGGTAGCCCGAAGTGGAAGGAGCTATTAAATCATTTTTAAAATTCATGATGCGGCAATATTTTCTGCACGTACGCACACATGTGTGGGAAGTGAGGTAGATGGGGACAGGATATGTTTGCGTTCAACATAAAGATTACCATGAAAGATGATATATTTTGAATGTATCCGTGACTAGAAACAAGCTTAAGAACAAAAATAATAATTTAAAAAAAATAAAAAAAAGTATTTTAAAATATTTTATTTACATACATATGTCATTAAATCTACCTTACTAAATGTTTTTTTTATACCTTTCATGAAGATGATATGGTATTATAACTTTATTTCGATGTTTGTAAGTATGAGAAGAAGAAGAGATAGACCCACCAATAAGTATACCAAAATGGTCAGGGCGACGAGCTGAGTCGATTTAGCCATGTCCGTCTGTCTGTTTGAACGCAAACTAGTCCCTCAGTAGGTATCTCGATGAAATTTGGTATGGGGTCGCTATTTTGTAAACCATTCATAATTTGCCGGAACCAGAAAAATCGGATCAATACAACTCATAGCTCCCATACAATAGATTATTTCGATAAATGGTTTTTGGTAGGGCTGTGCGATTAATTGATTAATCAAAATTTTGATTAATCATAATTTCGATTACTCAATTAATCGATTAATTATGATTTTTGGTTAATCAAAAAGGGTGTTTACTCGATTAATCAAGATTTTGATTAATCAAAAAGAAAATTAATTGATTAATCGCCTTTTTGATTAATCGTTTTTTGAATAAAATGATTAATCCTATATTAAAATGGCACAAATTTAGAAGTTCCTTGATACTTCAACCATTTGTAGCATCTTCGACATTTTGCCCATTCGCCATCGGACAACACCTCAAAATTTTCTTAAATTTTTTAATTTTTTAATATTTTGAAGCATGTTTGGCTTTTCATTTTTTTTATTTTCAGCTATTTCAAGGCAAACTTTCACATAAAAAAATGAGTAAATTAATCAGTTTTTGTTTAACCATTTTTTGAAAATACTCGAGTAACGCTCGTTTTGATTACTCATAATTTTGATTAATCAAGTAATCGATTAACTGAAAATTTGATTAATCAACTTGCTCGATTAATCAAATAAAGGCACATCCCTAGTTTTTTGTCTGCAAAACTTCCACAGAAAAACCTAGGAACATAAAATTTTGCAGGTAGCTGTGTGCGAAATTTCATCAACATTTGTGTGGGCCGGGCTCAATGTATAACGGGTTTGATAAAAAGTTCATCGTATGTAGAATTGTTCTCAATAAGACATTAAGGGGTTTCGCAGAAAAACATTTAGTTGATTTATTTTAGCCAAGTTTGTAGCATAAATATTTTGAAAAGCAATTTATTTTTAATTAATTCAAAGTAATTGCTTAATCAAGTAAAAGTTGTAATTTCCTTTAATTATACTTCAAAGAATTTCACCCACCCACAAAAGCAATAGAATAATTTCTTCTTAAACGATGCTAAGCCCATTAACTTCAACACAAGAATACATACACATACATATGTATGTATTTGATTTAAATTTAGATTATGTATATATCTAGATAGGATATATGTAGTACATGCATGTGCACCAAGAAACATCAAGTTATTGTGTATATTTTTTTTTATTTTTTATTTTTATTTATTCATTTTTCTTCATACAATACAAATTAAGGTTACAGTAAGACCGTGTTTTTTGGTGTCAAAAATCCCGATATTTATTTATGAGCATTTCGAGATTGGAAATATTTTACAAAATCTTTTAAATATTTGAATTTTTATTATTGGTAGTGTTTCTCCGTAAGCTCGTGTCAAATTGTTTTTTTGTGCTAAATTGGTTTTGTCTTCTTGCCATCTTCAGTGTTTCGTTTCATTTCTCTCACTCTCTTCTACAAACTTGTTTTGGCGTTCAGCCAGATGGTAAAGCACCCAATCCTCCTTTTGAAACATCGTCTTCTGAAACATTTTATGTTTTCGTCCCGACACTTGAACCTTCTAAATACGCTATTTAGGGCCCGCCAATTACGACACCACACAAAGTCCGCTTCGTTGTTGTGTTACTGTCAGTTTATTTGCACATTATCTCTTCTAAAAGTAGTTAAAGCTCACAAACATTTTGCTGAGTATTTTGCACCTTTTTTAATTTCCATTGTGACGTGCTGAGTTTGTTTGCACCTGCTCGTGATTTCTCTTGTTAAAACTTGTTTGTTTTTATATTTCATTCACACCTACCAATCTGCGCTTAGATGAGCTTTTTTTTTTTTTTTTGTTGCTGTGTTCAGTATATTTTCCGAATACAAATTTGTTGAAACTTTTTGCTAAATTTCATGTAAATTATTATGATGATGGGCACTGAGTGGGAAATAAAAATATGCTTGCGTGTTGTTGGCTTTAATTTTCCCGGCAAGTATGTATTACAACGTCAAGCGAGTAATAATTTTGCATAATTTTTTTTGGTAAATTGAAATTCATTGTTTGAAAAAATAGGAAAAATTAATTGCATATTTGAAACTCCTCACACTAATTCCATCAAAAATTCTTATTAACTTAAATCTCAAACCAAATTTGGTGTATTAAAAATCAGTGTACATTTTTTTTTTTGGTTCAATTTAGTTTCATGTTCATAAAATTGTAATTAACGTCCGTCATCCATCAAGTTTTGCTATTGTTTATATAAGCAGCAGCAATTTAGATCGAGTGCCTTCTGACCATACATACATATGTATGTATATGTACATACATATGTATGGGTCTTTCCATGTCAAATCGTCATATAGTTGGAAGCCACTTCCGCCGATTTGAATAAAATTTTGTTTCAACTAGGTTCTGTTAAAAAAAAATTACCCTTTCGAAAAGTTATGCAGTTTAAAAATTTCACTTTTTTGCTGTTTCTTTTTGCAGTATTTCGGACACTACTGAAGTTAGGAAATAAACTAAATAAATAAATTTAGTAAGAGTAAATAAAAAAGTATTTTGAAATTCCAAAATCGCCAAAAAATTTAAGTTCACCATTAAATTGTCCACCAAATTTCGATTATTATACTTCTGAAATACATATCTAAAGATATTAAGAAATTTTTTGAAAAATATGAATTTTTTTAAATCTTTAAAGTATAAATAAATTAAGTGTAAGTAAATTCTTTAAAGTGTTTTGTTTTAGTTTTTGAACATTTTCCAAAAAATTGTGATTTTCAATTGTTTATATTTCAGTATCAATAGAATACAAAGATAATATTTCAACACAAATTGCTCAAACATAAAAAAATGAAAATAAAAAAAAAATCAAAAGACCGCCCTCTGAAAGTTTTAGCATATCTTTAGCTGCAACAGAGTTATATTACAAAGACAGTTGAGTAAAAATTTTAATGGCAAACTTTTATTTTCCAATTTAAAAAAAAAAAAATTAAAATTGTTTAACATTAATTAATGGAAAACTTTAAGTAAAATAAAAACGACTAAAAAAAATTGTTAAATAAAATTAAAAAAAATTGTATTGTTTTTGTTTGCTTAAAAACAATTCCTGTTAAATATTTCAGAGTTACAACATTCTTTCACGTTTTATTTTTCACTTCATTCGCACAACAATTTAAGCATTTTCTTTGTTGTTAGCCAACGTCAAGCAGCTCAAAATTGAGTCAAACTGTCGGTGAACTTTTGGCGCGGGAACGCGTTCAAACCCCAAATGATGACAGCTCATCTCGACAAACTAGCGAAAATAATATCCATTGCAGTAAATATTTCCGTTACATTTTGCCATTCGTCAAAATATAGCTTAAGTGTTATTATTATTGTCGATTATTGGCTTTCTCTTTACCAGATACATCATCATCCATTGGTTTGAGTGGCGTACATTAAAGCGGGCAAACTAAAATGTATTGGATGTCCGTTTAAGTGGCAGATGAGTTCAAATATTATGAGAATTTTGTTTTTCCTTTTTGTCTTGTATTCATTCCAATGTGCTTTTAGTTGTTGTCATCTGGAGCTGGGGTCTTTGGTTTGTGATGGAAATTCTTGAAGATTAATTTTTCAAAGTTCTGTAGTCTTGTAATCCTTACGGAAGGAGCAGTCCGATGATCCTTGATCATACCAAATCGCTGACTTTCAATAACTCTCCTCAAATCAACGCTTGTTTGACCTCTGAAAGTTTATATTGCCAGTCTATCCATTATGTAAAGTAAATCTCAAAATCTTTGAAAATTTGGTGAAAACTTAAAAGCAACAACAAAAATGCTAGTTAAATGATAAAATTGCAAAATGTCTAAAACTTTGAAATGCAAACAAAAAGAAAATATTAATTGAAATTTTAAGCTTTTATGCGGCGTGCGTTGAGTGAACGATAGTTGTTGCTAAATTTACGATGCATCGGAGAAAGGAAATGAGTTTTACTTTGTTAAAAAGTAATTTAAAGAAGCAGGGACCTAACGCAATAGCTGTTTTCGAAGTTTCTGTTCGAAAATCATAGAAGTTCAAAATTATATATTTAAAGTCGACAATAGTATTTGTTAAAAAAGTCAAAAATATTAGTAAACATTTTTATTTTATTTTTTTTAGAGGCAGTGTTATAAAATTTAACATATATTTCTTTAGAAAAATTTAATTTTATTTTTTAAGTAAAAAATATTAGTTGAATTTTGACTTTTTTTCCTGTAAAAAAGATTAGTTTTCAATTTTAGCTTTTAAGTCAAAAGTAGCAGAATTTTGACTTAATTTTTTTTTGTAAACAAGACTAGGTTTAATTAAAAAAAATAGAAGCTAAATTTTCAATTTTATTTTTAAGTCAAAATGGTAGTAGAATTTTAATTTTTGTTTTTTTTTGCGAAAAAATATTAGTTTAAATACCCTTCTTAATTAAACAAATTATTTCTTAGGCCAAAAATAGTACTTGAAAGTTAAATCTTCTTTTAAACAAAAATACTATCTTAAATTTTAATTTTATTATTTAGGTCAAAAATAGTAGTAGAAAACAAATATTAAAAATTTCATTTACTTTAGTAATTACATTCAAATATAATTTTTTGAGAAATAGTAGTTGCAAATTGAATTTCGACTATTAACCGAAAATAGTAGTTAAAATGAAAATGTTAAATTTAAACTTTTATGCGATAAAGTCAAACCATTTACGGTCCCTTCAATGCAGAGAAATTTGTATGTACGTATATCTCTGTGGCGTAATGATTTCTAAAGAAACTCATAACTTTTGTAGAGAACAAAGCCATGTTTGAAGTTTCCTCATAAAAGTCATGGCTCATTTAGAAGGATTTGGTCCAGAACTGTTAAATGGTTATGTAAAATCAAATAATTTGTTTAAAAGTTCGCTATTGTTTGAAATCTAATACATTTGTGATTCTTTATGTTCCTGGTAAGCTGAAAGGAGGCTATTGAGTTTCATTTTTGATGTTTCGCCATTAACTTTTACCAGCGGTTTAGTCAAAAGTTTAATTTAAACTTGGTACGGGGAGTTAATGCTGAAAAATATTTGACGTGCTTTGAATCAAAAGTGTCTAATTATTAAAAGGTTCTGCCTTTGAAAACTGTTGATAAAATTCTTTCAAAATAAAATAAAATAAAAGAAGAATAACTATCTAGCAGATTAGAGAAAGCAGGCAAAAGAGCAAGGAAGGGAGAGAGAGAGAGAGAGAGAGTGAAATGGAAAACCACAGCGGCCAAATTTGTCGAAACCGCTAAGGCATAGTAAATAAATGAATGAAAATGACGACTCCAATGGCTCACTCCCTGCGCTGAAAAACTGAAAACCATGTTGCTTTTTTTACAATAATTATTTATTGAATGCTTTTCATAATAAAACAAATGTACATACATACCTACATACATTTGTCAGCTTTCACATTGATTCGTTATATAAATTTTTTCTTATATTTCTATTTAGCTTAACAAACAATCTCATTTGACCAGTTCACATGCAAATGCTATTTACTCGCTTATAAAAAATAGTATCTGATTATATACGTATAAATCTAATGATTTATACAAATGGCTTATGCAAATATGTAGATACATTAATAATTGTAATTAACTTTTGTATTAAAAAAAAAAATGTTTTTTCTTTTTTGTATTATTTTGCTTCGTTTGATTAAATTTAATATAATTTAATTACACAATGAATTATTACCGCGCATATTTAAAAGTATATTAATCATGTAGTTCAGTTACAAATTATCTATTTACAAACAAAAAAAAATATTTTTTTTATTACTTTATTACTTTATTTCTTAAATTTTTTTTTATAAAATATGTGGTTTAATATAAAATATGCGGTATGCATTCTCCACGGCATATTCAAACGCATGCCAAGTTATGAACTTAAGTTAAGTTTGTTTGTGTTTTTTTTTTACATAATTTTAGCACATAACATTTTTTTAACGATCATTTATTAAATTTTAACGCTTTTACTGACTCAATTTTAGCAGAATTTTTGTATGAATTTATCTATGTACATAACCTTTTAGCTTAGTATAAAGACATCTACGGCTAAGTAACGTTTTTTTTATTCATTCATCTATACTAGATTGGGCCAAAAGAACAATCAATTTTGTTTGTCATATTGATTTTATTCTTCGGAATGGCGTAGAAAACACAGTAAAAGTAAGTTTTTTCTTTTTGTAATGACTGAGTCTATTTATATAGATTTTTGAAAAGTTGAATTTCGTGCAAAAAGTTTATAATAGAAATTTTAATCAGTTGGGTTGTTCCAGAGTCAAGCTTTAAGCATGCTTCTGATTTCAAATTTATATCAGTAGTTCAGTAGTGAGTTCGATCGCACAAAATTCAGGCTACCAATGATACACCTCTAGGAATAAAAATCTGTCACTTTAAATATTTTTCTTCGCTATTCCGAAAAATACTATCAATATAATTTTCAAATACTTCAAAACCCTTTCAAAACTTTATTAATACTTAATATATATAACATATCTTTTCGATGTTTTAGTATAACCATGAAATGGAAAGAAAATATTTGTGGGGCTCACACACAAGTATTCAATCCGTTTCAGGATTAGTCCATAGTACTTTCGAACAAAGCGCATCAAAAATAATTCAATTCGTTCCATAAAATTTTAATTTCTTAATCTATTTATTTCTATTGTTTATTGTTATCATTCATTTACATACTGTATATAAATATATGCACACATACCTAGGTATATATGTTTATATATCTGTGTACTTGACTTTGTACCTTTTGCGTTTCTATGGACACTTCGGTTCGAATTCAGCTGAATTTTGTTTAGAGCTCTTAAATTTCGTATAGACTCAATTAAGATTGGATTAGTTGTTTCCTTTGACAGCTAAACATTTTTTAATATAATCATTTGGTGATTAACATTCAGTTTGATTAATTTGAAAACTGAAACTTCAAATCAATTTATTTTATTAATTAAAAAGTAAAACTAACCGAATTAATTTAAATTCATTAATAATCATCATCCAGTCACGACTAGGCAATATTATAAGTAGAAAATTAATATTAATCAGAAAAGTTCGGCTTGATTTATTAAAAATTAGAAATCATTTGTTTGTGTAATGGAAGTCACTGCTTTAGAATTAACAAATTTCATTAATCAAAAAATGTATTTAGTTGAATAATTTTTCTCAATTAATCTGATACATTTGACTTAAGTCAAAAACATTAAATTGGTTTGTAGTCAAACAAAAATTTAGAGTAATCAAATGATTGACTGCTGAAATTTGAAAAATTATTTAAACTAAACATTTAATTCCGCTCTGATTCAGAAACTTTTTAGTTAATCAATTTAATTGAAGTCAGTTAATCAATTTAATTGATGTCAGTTAATCAATTTAATTAAAGTAAGTTAATATGGCTAAATTGATATTTGGATTTTTAATACTAGTCAAGCACACGCTGTGAGCAAGAAATGGAGTAATAACTAAAATAATTAAAAAAAAAAAAACAGTAAATTGATTAATTTTTTTTTTTAAATTTATAGGAACGCAACAATTGTGATTATTTAAAATTATTCATAACATAAAAAATAAAAATTCATTAAGCAGAAAAGTAATTAATCATAAAATACATGTTTAACAAAAATTTAGTCATTAAGATTAATCATTATTACTTAAAAGACTACAAATTTCATCAAACCACAAAGTTGGTGCGTTTTCACAATATTTCAGAATTTCAAACTTCAAAAGAAAAAAAGACAAAAACAACAACAACCATTTTAACATTCCATTTGTTAAAAACCAATTTAAAAAAAAAATTTTAATTGAATTACTTTTGTGTTACAGAGATTGGCATCCCCTTATCAATGCTGTGACAGCTACTTTTTTTCCAAACTTTCCTTTTCAGGTTTTTAATTAATATTTATTTGCATAACTATTCATACAAATATATGTACCCATACATATTTATCTAGCTGTCGGACATTTTGTCATTGTTTCGGTGAAACTCATGCGATTTCCTACTTTTTGTTCACCACTCATTGCATGTCTCCGGTTTTTGCTACTACCCTCTGCATTACAAACAATGAAAATTGTCCACAGCAGTGACAGTCAGCATTACGACAAAAACAAAAAAAAAGACAACAAAATTCCAACAAAAAACTCAATGACAACAAGGAATGGCAAATAAATGATTGAAGAGGTATTTAGTGATATCTCTGTCAATATGTTTTCATGCATATTTGTAATTTGTAAACTTTTGTTGTTGTTGTTTTATATGCTATTTATTCGTATGCGAGCATGCTATGTTGTGTTGTTCCATTTGGAAATTTTCTTTGTTTTGCGCTTTTTCTCATGCTAATTATTATTTGAAACTAGGTCATTTTGCTGATATGAGCAAAGAACATTTCATTTTTGTTTCGTTTTCCACAGAAAGAGATATGCTGATTAGCTTTTATATGAAATGTTAGTCTTGCATGCTAATATACGTACAGTGGCGCATGAAATTGATCATGTTTTGGGGAGAGATTTTATTTTTGAATATTTCTTTTGAATTTTTCAAATATAGTTGACAGAATTTATATGCGAAATCGTGCGCCTAAAAGTATTGAAGTGTCGAAGGTTTGTTTAGTGGATGTTTCAAAAATTTACTAGTGCCTCTAATTATCGCACAGTGGGGCATGCGGTTCGTTTGGGCGAAAAAAATTTAATTTTTAAGCAAAATGATTCCCCAGTTTATGTATAAAACTTAATACCTGAAAGAAAATTTTCGTTCTCTATTTCAATAAAAAAGTTTAATAAATAATAATAAATAAACACAATTATAATTTTCATAAAAATCATTAAAAAATAAATAAATAAAAAATTTAAAACATCTCGTTTTGAAAATCTTATATAGCTTTCAGTTGCAGTTTTTCATATTTGCAATCGTTTCTCGTTCTTTCTTATTTCTAGCTAAGCTCAATTATTTTGCTTATCCTGTTTGTAAACTTAATTTATTATTTGGTTTTCGCTTAGCCTAAATAAATATTCTATTCATGTCCTCGGCCTAACACTACATGCCAAATTTATTATGTACACTTAAATATTTACAAATCATGTTCACTGTAAACCATTTTAAACACCTACAGTTGTGTTAAATATAATAGTAGTGAAATTAAATTCGATATCTTTCGACGAAATAAAAAGAAGCTGTATTTTTAATAATTTAGCTTTAAAATATAAAGAATTCTGTAACAAAATCCTCAAATTTCGGGGGAGATGAGCTAAGCTTTAAAAAATGGCTTTCTGCACGTTTTTTGGCAGAGTTTATATTATTTTATGTGAACTAAAGTCATGGTAATCTTTGGTTGGTAAAAGTTTTTAGACTTAAAACCTTGTCTTAAAATGGCTTGAAATATTTTTCTCGTTCAGTTTGAAAGAAATTTTAAATCTAGTTACAGATTGTAAATTTCTAAAACAGAGAAATCTTTGTTACTATCTAGACCCCCGGACATTTCATGACAGGGTAGCTATAGAAAAAAGAAATAAATGAAATAAATAAAATAAAAAAAAAAAAAAAATAGAACAAAATAAAATAAAATTAAATTAAATTAAATAAAATTTAAAAAAATGAAAAAAATAAAATAAAATAAAATAAAAAAAATAAAATAAAATAAAATAAAATGAAATAAAATAAAATAAAATAATAATAAAACCAACAACAAATAAAATAAAATAAAATAAAATAAAATAAAATAATAATAAAACCAACAACAAATAAAATAAAATAAAAAAAATAAAAGAAAATAAATCAAATCAAAGTCAAATGTGCCAATTGCAATTTTCAGCAAGAATACATTTTTTTTGTAATTTCAATAACTTGCCATGAAAGTTTCTATAAAAAAAATACAAATAATGCAAGTTAAGACTTGAGACCTTGTGGAAAATTTAGAGCAATTTGAAAACTTTTTCAAAATTTAAAACTTTTGGACAAGAATTTTTAGTTTTTTTTTCCAAGTTTGCATATTTGTAGCTTATTGCATTTTAGCACAACAAGGGATAGCAATTTGTAGTCGTAAAAGGATTTCCTTGCTGGTTGGTAATTTGTTTTCCTTTAAATATAACCTAAAAAGTAGTAATATTAATATGTCATAACATGTCAAGTAAGTTTGCTTATAATTATGCAACTAAGTATAATTATTATATATACATATTTATGTTACATTGTTTAAAATTGTGCTCACAACCAGTATGTGGTATGTACGTATGTATATGTTAACCAACAACACGCATACATACACACACACTTCCCTCAGCAACTTCCTATTCGAACAACAGCCTTGCTATTTGCAATAACCAACAAACATAACGCTACTTGTTAATGACTGTCAGTCGTTTATTATTTTTTTTAAATATCGCCTCAGCGTCGTCACCACATAAACTTCGCTTGCATACATACTTACTAAGTAGTAATAAATAAATCCCTGCATAAGAGCACCAATACCAACAGCTGTAAAGCCAAACGCAACAACACCATCTTAAACCTTATTAACGACGATATTTATTTGCGTTTGTTTGACGTTTGAGACACTGGCAGTTAGTTGTGGCTCTTGTTGTTGTATTTGATGGTCGATTGTAGCACCGACCACCACTGCAACAACAATAGCCGCAGGCTGTGAATTTTCGTTGCATTGCGCTGGTTTTTGTTGTTGTTGTAAATAGTTTGCTTGCAGCTGCTCTTGTTGTGTTTGTTGTTCTTGTTGGCAATGTTGTTGCGTATGCCTTGTTTGTCGTTGATTTTCCTTAAGATTACATAAAATGTAACGTAATAAACTATATCTTTGATTACTGCTACGCCAACTGTTCGTACCATGACGCCGTCGTGCACGTTGCTTTTGTTTTTCTTGCTCATCACTCACACTCAGTATACACTGTGTGTTGTTGCGTGAGTTATTACGATGACCAACACCACCACCACCACTACTACTGCTACTGCAATTGTTGTTAGAGTGTCTTTGTTCATGTTTTTGAAGGTTTACACTGACGCCGTCGTCAATACACGCACCAACGCTCTCATTAGCACTCGCCCAATGGCGCTCATTATTCTTGCCTTTAGCTACGCCATTACCCGCAGTCTTGCCGCGCCAACCACAACACACTCCAGCTGTCACCGCACTTGTCTCTTCTTCGTCATCATCAACACCGCACGAGGGCGTCGCAGCACGGCAGCACGCATGCAACTGACTTCTCTGCTACACATTTGTTACTTGCGTCGCCAGACATTGCTGTTCGATGCCATGCGATTTGCTAGCCAACTCACCGCGCAGTCGACCATTTGAGCCCAAATGACCATCGTCGTCTTGCGCCACAGGCAACCATTTGTCTAGGAACTTGGGTCGGAATAGTTTGGTAAATGTTGTGCGAAATTGACGGCTCATTGAGCAGTAGAGTATGAAATTAATGCTTGAATTGAGTAGCGCCAGTATGTCCATGATGTCACCTTGTGTAAAAGAAACGCAAAAAGAGAAAGTTGAAAAGAAAATTAATAAGAAAAAATATACGCTAGAAGAAAGTAAATTAAGTTAGTAATTAATGTGAAACTTTAGTTCTAACATGTACGGTGTGTGACGTGTGAAGAGGGTGAGGGACTATGGGTGCGACGCGTATTTTAATAAAAGTAAGCCAGATAGTAATTTCTCATTATGTTACCTGAAGTCTTAATCTAATGCGCCGCTATATACATACACACATACATATGTACATATGTATGTATATAGTAGACATTAGTTGTCAGAAAAAGAATAACTAAGCATGATGGATGGTTTTATATTTCGTTTTGCCTCAGGAAGTACGATTATTCATTGCTTTTTGTTTAAATTTAAATTCTGTGCAGAAAATAAAAATGGCAGATGCTTGCGTTTAGTCATATAGAAGCTAGCGTTGTAAAAGAATAATTAATTTTTGCTTTAATTGATTTTTTTTTTGGCGAGTTTGTTTTTATTTTGATTTTTTTTATAAATTTTATAAATAGTAAATATCGTTCTTTAAAGATTAGATATTTTAAATCGATTTACTTTAATAAATTGTTTTTCCTTAAATTATTTTAATTTTTCCTTCAACCGATTATTTTCATTTAGATTTTTTACCCATTTTATTGATAATATAATTAACTAATCAATCGATTATTTTGATTTCGATTTTTAATCCATTTTATTGATAATTATTATTAATTAATTAATCTTTTAAATCGATTATTTTTATTTAGTTTTTTGATAGTAATAATAAATGTTTAATCAATCGATTAAGTAAATTGGCATTAAAAAACGATTTTTACTTTAATCGACTATATTTATTTAGATTTTTAATCCATTTTATTGATAGTAATCATAAGTGTTTAATAAATCGATTAAATTGATTGCCCTCCTAAATCGATTTTTACTTTAATAAATTTTTTTTTATTTCTATTTTATATGGATTTTTTTGATAGTAATCATAAATGCTTGGTATATCAATTATATTAATTGCAATCTTAAATTGTTTTTTCTTCAATCGATTTATTATTATCAATAATTGAAGGTAATCGATTTTTAGTTTAATCGATTATCTTTTATTTAAATTTATTATCGATTTTATTGTTTTTAAAATCACAAGGGACAAAATTTGACGGCACATGCTAGGGGTTATGGTTATGGACAAGCTAGACAAGTGGGCAGAAGAAGAACTTGGACAAGAACAAAAACTGAATGGCTGATATCCATTTAAGTTGCTTGGCCAACAAATAATTTCTTATTTAGTAAGCAATTTTCTCATTTCGAACACATTTTAGTTCGTTAGTTCAATTTATTGCTGGAAGATCTCGTGTTATGTGAACCAAAAATGCAAATATCTCAGACGCGCAGCAATTAAAACGGATTATCCGATAAACTCAAAGCTTTATTATTATCTATATGATGTGAGAGCATGACTTAAGCATAACTAACGAACAAGGATGTGCGATTACAATAAAAACATTCACACATTCAAACCGCAAATACAATTACAAACACACAGCTTAAGTCTCTACGGATCTTGTGTCCTAACAAGAGATCTCATTGTTGATAAACAAAGCATTAAATACCACATTAATTGAGTCTTGTGAGTGTGAATATTTATCAAATGTGAATGTTTATATTCAAGTCAGCAATTAAGCTTCGTTGAGCAAGAAGAAGGAAGGCCACAACTTACTAACATGTAAAATCGTACCCACATGAAGATGTTATGCATCCACAGAAATATTTACACTTAGTGTCGATAATAAATAAAATAAAAACCCACAACAAATAAATATTTTGCATTTGTACTAAATGGCGTAAGGTCTCTTTCAGTATTTGCTTGCTAACAACTAAGTAACCAAACAGCATATGCTCGCATATGCCATTCGAATTATTCACATACATATTTGTTTATATTATACAAACCGCACGTGGTGTGCCATTGCGTATGAGCAACATTTAAGCAAGCAGAAAGGAATAATATCATGCCACATAATAGGTTTGTAGTCTAAAATATTTAGGGCTTACCATTTAATTTTTAACTTTATTTCGGGGTTTGGAACCACACATATATAATTTTCAAAGAAAATTTCAAATTGTTGTTTTATTCGTAAGTCGCTAAGTGCTTACGAAAAAAAAAAACGGAGATGAGGATTCAGAAAGAATTAGTAGATGGATGTAAGGAAATCAGATGATAAAAACCGAGAGTTAATAGCTGTGGAGAAAGTTCTAAGAAATCAAGAAAAATCGGTCACCACTTTGGCATCCATTGTGGACCCATTTTTTTGAATTTTTAAAATTTTGTTAAAAAAATTTTCCTTCCATTTATTTTATTATTTAACAAAATATCTTTAACTAACAAATAAAATTATAATATTAAAATTTTTTTATTTTCTTTAAGAAAAGTGTTTATCTATTTGTTTAATAATATTTTAACTTGATTTTCTTTAAAGACATTTTTTTTCCTTTTTTTGAATTTTGAACGAAACTTTTATTTTTTTTTATTTTTAAAGTTTCGTTACACAAATTACGGTTTTTTTTATTTTTTTCCAACAAATTTTTTCAAAAAATTCAAGTTGTGCTTCAATAGAGTGATGCACATTTTCATTATTTTCAGAATGACAGGAAACAAAAATGAAATAAAAGTTTCAGATCTTATAACTTGTTCATAGACAATTTAAAAGAAAAAAAAAATTCTCGTCGTTTGAGCTGTTCATGAGTAGCAAACTTCTGTTTAAAAAATATTAACAAAATAATTAAAAAAAAAAAAAAAATTGGCACAATCTAATGCAGCTTCCAACTGCCAGTGTTTGATATACTAATGTAAAATAAATTTATTTTCCACTTCAGAAGTAAAGATTTGCCCCACAGGGTAATACAATACAACAACTACAATACATTTATATACATACACAAATATAAGCTCACTCCATTGAAATGTTTGATATATTAGATTGTCAAAACTATTACTTCCATAAGCTGTAAAATCGCTTTTATGTACATAAATAAATAAACAAATCAATTCAAATTTATGTCTGTACGTATGTTTGCATTTGTGCAAAATTTTGTTTTTGCTACCGAGTGCAGATTTGCTAAATTTTCAACGAGAGAAATATTAATGGGAATTGACAATGTTTGCCTTTTCCTGCCATGTAAAGTGTGGTATTGACAGAAAATTAATCTATTTTAATGTATGAAGTCATTATAATGCGCAGTAAAAAAAAAAAAAAAAAAAATTGTGTTGTAAAATATTTAGTAGTTACTAAAACGATATAAAATGCATTAAAAAGGGATTGGCTTAACTCAAGTTGATTAATGTTTATTGGCTATGCAAATTCACAGAAATTTGTAAAACAAATTAAGGCAAACTTTGTGCCATTAGAAAGGTATTTAAATCAGCTTTCGAAATTATACATTGTAAAAAAAATATATATAAAAATATTACATATAGATGATTTCAGCGAACTTTTTTGTTTTGAATTGTTTCCTATTTGCGCCGGCTCAAGGTCTAAAAGCGTAATTGATAACATAGTATCAGTTTTCGTTTTTTTGCTAATATATCACACAAACAAATATTTAGCAATAAAGTGCCCTGATATGATAAGTAGTCTGCATAAATTTGTGTTTGGGATTTCTATTAAATATTTGTATGCTTACAAATAATCAAATATTCCAATCAAACAAAAAGGTCAGCAAAATCGAACGAAGCCCCACATACACGAAAATTTAATCAGCGTTTTAGGAACAATCAACAAGTGTTGAAAACGAACAAACACTGAGCCATACACATACATAGATATTCATATTGATCCCGAACACAATAGCTACAGTTATGTTCATAATAAAAGCAGTGAAATAAAATGGGATATCATGTGTTTTAAATAATTTGTATTTAAATATAGCAAATTCTGTAACAAAATCCATTTAAAACGAAATTTGTAAGTTTACACAAAGTTTAGGAAAAATCATCAAAGTTTAAAAAATTTACAAAAAAATTGTTGCAAAAAAACTTTTGAAAAAAAAAAAACAGTTGGAAGTTGCATAAAAATGTCTCTGAAATTAGAACATTTTTTTTCGTGGACGTTGTTGAGTGATTTCTATCATATAAGGCATGAACAAAATTGTATTTTATATGGCAGAAAATGGCCTAGAAATTCTGCCAGAAAATTTGCCTTTTATTTTTTTAATTTTATTAACTCTTCTGAACTTGCTGTTAACTTGGAATTTTTTTTTGTAAATTCGGTTACAAAATTCGCTATATTTTAAATGAAAATTAAACACACAGCTTCTTACTTCGTTTAACGCCAACTTATTTAAGTTCACTACAATTTAATTCAACACGACTGTACATATGTATATACGGTTGTGCATATACAACCACACACAATCCCAGCTAAAAAATGCGCAAGTTTTCCTAAAAAAACTTTACTTTCCCAAAAATAAATTTCGATAGTAAGTACATAGTAAATTTGTTGCTGGTTAGTTGTTATTTCTGGAATATAAATATATGTATATATGTATGTATTTGCCAAAGAATACGAGCGCGTAAAAGCGTATAATTCAAAAAAAGCGCCGGAAACTTTTATTTTATATACAACTGAGTTTATGTACTAACATACATACATATGTACATAATACAAATGCAAATTAGTTATTAACCCACTGGGTGCCACAATAGACAAGAGAAGCTTGTTTTTTTTATTCGAAAGCTTTATAAATTCAACTAGTGCTAGCAGCCTCTTCTCACATACGGCATACAACGTGTTAATGTTTATGTATATGAGGACTGTTTGTACAGAATTTGTAAATATAATGAACTTCCTTACAGTAATATTTAGTCTAACGAGTATCTATTTGTTTATCATATTTATCTGGAAAATTTATTACTTAGAAGACACTTTGACAAGCTGGCAGTCCATAAGACTTATTTGAATGAAAATAAACAGAATCAAATAAATACATTTATTGCTTCTTATGTGTATCGAAGTATTGCTATTGTGGAGAGCTGCATAGCTTTTGCCTAAATAGATAAACATTTCAGGCTATCCAAATAAAAAATAAAATAAAATAAAATACAAAATAAAATAAAATTAAAATAAATTTTTCGATTGGTTTTTACGGTCTGCTCTGTTTTTTTGATTTCTACCGGTTTTGATACACTCTAAACTTCATCAGAACTTTGTAGCATTGTCAAAACCTTCATGGTATGATCTAGATGCATATAATGACTAGTTCATCTCTTAGTTTGCTCTTAATACAGAAGCGAACAACAGCCAACACACAGTCGCTGTCGTATTTAAATACAAAGAGGAATACTCAATTTGCTACCGTTTCAGTAATTATTAGTTTCCCTTTCCTGCCTGCCATTATAATTAATTTTGTGGCTATAGCACTGACGCCTCATGCGGTCTTCATGGGTCACACAAAGTCAAACATTATCAAAGTGGTAAAGTGGAACAAACTAGCGAATGTGTAAATTTAATTTCGTAGCCTAACAAAAGGGGTTTACGTTTTCCAATGTGTGTGTGTGTTGCCACACAGCGAAGGTAGTGTTATTAATTTCATTACTCAGCAATGCGGTTTAAAGGTACAACATGCCGTAAATCAAATATTAATTAATGTTTTTGGAAAGTCATAAAGTGAAAGAGTGCATAAACCGGTGTTTTCAAGCCACAAACCATTGTGTATGAGTGGTACAAAAGTACGCTGAGATATCTTGAAGGAAAGTGGCGTAACTTTAGCAGACGCGATAAAAATCGCTAAACGATTTTCAGAACTTTAATTGAAAATTTATTAAGTAGCATATCTCAACTGGCTTCAGAGATATAAAGATTAAAAGCGAGATCAATCTATTATAAGTTTAAAATTACTTGTTCGTTTCTTATTGAAAGCTTAGCATTCTACAACAGAATAACTAGTTAAGCTTTTCTTCAAACTTTTCTTTGGAATAAATTTAACTTTAGCTGTTAGTTCAATGTTTGTCTGCTTGCTTGTTTCACGAAAGACCATTTCGCAGACAGAATAACTAATTTGTTATTAGTCCAAGTTTCCTAAAGAAAAATGTAGCGCAATTGAAGCTTTTCGCCCACTAATTTGAAGTATCGACTTTGTTGTTTTATTTTTGAACTCTTAAGTCTCACGGTCTTCATCACAAGCAAAACAATTTTCTCCTAACATGACTTTAGCTTTTAGGAGCTAGTAACTGTAAAATGTAATGCAATATTTTTCTCTTTCACAAATTTCAAAATAACCAAACCCCAAGACGACAAAGCTTGCACAAAGAAGCAGAAAGCAGAAAAAAAACTTTTAAAGGAATACATTTTATGGTAATTGTTGGAAAATATTAATATAAGAGTTTCGACACAAATGCGCCATTAATGTGATCTCACCACGTGCAGCGAATGCAATTTGTCAGCTGCAAAAATACAAACGACAACACAGCTCAGCATTGTGGCACGATAATGACCACAATGACGGGGAAATATTACGTTTTGATAGACACGCAATCTACTATCGTTTAATCCTTATTTGTGCTAGTGAGTGAAATTGAACCATAGTCGGGCGAGCTGTATGTATTGCAATTAACACGTTGTCACAGTCAGAGATTTGGATATCGATTTTATCGAGTGTTAGTCGGGTTGGGTATCATTTAAGCTCCTAACCTGGGGTAGAAAAACAAAGGAGCTAGAGAGTTTTAATAGATATAAAAAGCTTTCTTGAAATATTGCAAGCTAATTTGAGATTTACTGAGATGACTTATCTATATCGGGGTCATTGCGGGAAAATTGGACTCTTGGACGAGTTGATTTTACGCCGGTACATTGAGGGATAATCACTACCGGACCAATTCGGAGCCACTTCAGTCAGCCACTTCAGTCTGATTTATGGACCATAACGGAAGCTTTATGGGACTGTTTTTGAGATCCTTTCGAAACTTGATGGAGTCATTGCATGCCTTTTTGGTATTAATTATGGAATTTTTCTTGATGACTTGTGACTTTTTCGGAATTTCTTCAAGATCATTTTGAGTTGTTTTTCGGGATAATTTTGAGACTTTTTAGCGATGTTTGTCGGTATAGATCCAAATTGTCGGCATCATTTCGGGATTTTGCTGTGAGTTTTCGGGGCCGTTTTTAATTGTTATGGCCATCGTTTTGGAATCCTTTTCTGTAGAACTAGTAAACTAAAGTAGGATGTACTTGGGATCATTTCGGTATTCTTTCGGGATAATTTTGAGTTGTTTTACGGATAGTTTGAGTTTTTCGGAATAATTTCAAATTTTTTTTGGCATTATTTTAAGGTTTTATCTGAAGTGTTTTTCGGTATAGATCAAAATCTTCAGTATCATTTCGCAATTTTCTCGTGAACTTTCGACGCCGGTTTGGAATTTTTTCTGTGAAGCTCTTGAAATCATCCCGAACACGATTTCGAAAAGGTTCCTGAAAATGTTCTGTTATTATCCCAAAAGGTCCCTGCATGAAACCGAATAAAACCAAGTAGTCCCGGCAAAAGTTTATTTGCCGAGCTATGATCCTCAACTAGCCAAATAACTTTTATGAATCTTAATTTGAAAAAAATTTAAAGTGCGTAACTACAGCTGTATGCAACATAATAGTAGATAGTGAAATTAAAATGAACATCGTTTTGGGGTACTATGAAGAAGCTTTTTTTTAATTAAACTTTGAAAAATAGCCACTAATAGTTGAACTTTTTTTTTAAAGAATTTCTAGAAAATTGTTGAGTGTGCCGTTTTGCAGACCACTCAATTCCACTATAACATTGTGAAGTTAAAACTCACCTAAAATTTGTTTACATCGAGTGTGTTGATATAATTACTCCATACTATTTATACTTACTCAGTTTTAGGTAGCATTGCATGAGAAATGCATCGCCCAGCATTGTATTCAACAGACCGAATATGCCTTGCGGAAACTCGGTTATAAGAAATAACAACAAAACTGCTAACAACATGCGCGTCGTACGATCTGTTTGTTTCTCCTTCTCCAATGTTTTGCTATTTTTACGAGGCGTACGTTGTTGGTGTGGATCCAACAATTTACCATTCGACATCGGTTTCATGCCATTCGCTGCATTGCTCGTTAACATTTTGCGACGTCGTTTGGCCTCCAATAGAGCAACTATCAAACGTACCGACAATATTGTCAAAGCAATGCATGGTATTAGTTTGATGAGTACGCTATAAATGAGAAATGTTGAGTTGAGGAGAGATTTGTTGTGCAAAGCCAAATCACTGTGATACAGACGATAGACAGTGATGTTATGATGTGCTAGTTGCCATGGTGATTGTGTGGCCGATGTGGGTGCTGTTGCTATTGTGACCGAAGTTGCTGTTGTTGTTAATGTGCTTGTCGCTGTCGCTGTTGTTGTTGCTGGCAATATACCAACAAAATCAGTCATATTCCATGCGCCCATATTTACAGCATTATTCATTGCCAACTTTTTTGCTGTCAACAAAGCCGTGTCATTATGTTGGGTCGCCAGTGTTGTTGTAGCCGACAATGCCGATGCGGTAATATGTGTTTGAGTTTGATTCGCCATTTCATTATAGTAATCGATTATATATTGACTCAAGGGTTCTGAATGGAGTGTGTTGCCATGCTCATCGACAGCTTCGAAGAATTTTGCTATTGCCGACACCAAGTACATTGAAGGTGAAACCACTAATATACAAACGATATATGCAGTAAGTATGGTGAATAAAGTGGTACGCATACCACACCAAATGCTATTCTTTTGTGGATAACCCACAGCAATATAACGCCAAACCGCCAAGGTGACCGTCAACCATATACTAATTGTATGTAGTACTTGGGCATAAATTGAATGAAATTTGATAAAACATGCCCAACCATAGCTGAGACGTTGTTCGCGTGGCAATTGTTGTGCGAGTATATAGTCATGTGTTGTATAGGGTATATACTCGAGCATAACAGCAAGATCGGCCACTGCTAGTCCGGTGAGTATGGCATTGGTGGGTGAACGCATTTCTTTGCGTGTCAACACAATAATGTTGAGTGTATTTGCGATGGTGCCAAGTATGCAGACAATAAGTGAGATGTAGCCGTGCCAAATTTTGTAGCTGAAAAGGGAAGAAGTAGAAAAAATTGCTGAAATAAATATGTAGATTGCAGAAATTAAGTGAGTGAGTTGATGGAGAGTATGTGAAATTTTTCATTGTTAGCCTTCCGTTTTACGCGCAGCTTTGCCAAGATTTGTTGGATATTTAATTTCTTGCTTTTGGCACAATCAAGCAGTGAAGGATATTGAAATTGTATTTGGATAAAAAGCGGATATTGGCGGCCACCGTAGTGTGGAGGTAGTGTTGTCGGCCTACCACACCGAAGGTCCGGGTTCGAGCCCTGGTACAGGTTACATCAAAAAGTGTTTGAAAAAGTTTTTTCAAAACGGGGTCGCCCCTCGGCAGTGGTTTGGCAAGCTCTCCGAGTGTATTTCTGCCATGAAAGGCTTCTAAAAAGTGGATATACGGGATGTTACACGAGGGCGCTGTCTGTGGAGGTCATATAGGCAAAATAAGTAAAAACTTAAATAAAAAATATAGAAAAATGTTTTTGAAGCATTTTTTTTTTATTAAATTTTTGATGCTTTAAGAAAATATATATTTTTACTTAATAACAAAGTAAGCCTTGACATAAAAATTGTATGTAATATGTATGTACATATATTAAAAAATTTTAATTTTAATTTTTCCACAAAAAAGAATAAAATAAAATGAAATAAAATAAAATAAAATAAAATAAAATAAAATAAAATAAAATAAAATAAAATAAAGTAAAATAAAATAAGATAAAATAAAATACAATAAAATAAAATAAAATAAAGTAAAATAAAATAAAATAAAAGGAAATAAAATAAAATAAAATAAAATAAAATAAAATAAAATAAAATAAAATAAAATAAAATAAAATAAGATAAAATAAAGTAAAATAAAATAAAATAAAATAAAAGGAAATAAAATAAAATAAAATAAAATAAAATAAAATAAAATAAGATAAAATAAAATAAAATAAAATAAAATAAAATAAAATAAAATAAAATAAAATAAAATAAAATAAAATAAAATAAAATAAAATAAAATAAAATAAAATAAAATAAAATAAAATAAAGTAAAATAAAATAAAATATAAAAAAATAAAATTCGCTTTTGTTAAAACTCATTGAAGCAACTGCCCTTGTGTAATGGACTTTGAAATGTGCATGTTTCAAATAAAGGGAAAAAACCTAAAGCAAATAAAAGAAAATTATATTTTGTTGCTGCATATAAATGTGGAAAAAAAAACTTGCATACATTTAAGTTGGATATTTTTATAATGAAATTGGAATGAAGGTGCACGCAAAAACTGTCCATTAAATGTTCACCTTGGCAACAATCGTGCAATTACGCAAACACACATGCACATATATATGTATGTTTGCAATCTTTCACTTAGGATGCTTTAATTTAAACAAAACCAACTCCATAAACTGCATTAATTGGTGCATATCAACACGAGCACGCGCTCAATTATGAAAATGCAAATGAAAATTCAAATGTAAACACGCAAATTTCTATATGAATATACATATAAAAAAGAGAATTGTCCAACAGTTACTGGTATTAAATATCAATACATATGTATGTATGCGTGAGTGCTTATTGTCGCTGATGCCAATTTCGAAGTAAAATGAATTAAAAGTTTTGTAATTAAAAATTCAAACATGTGTTTAGTAGCGGAAACAGGATTTGCTTTTGTTTTGAAAGCAATTAACGCGCTTGAATAGATCGGTGTGGGTACGTGGCGTATACGTAACATTTCGAATAATTGTGGAAAATTACAATAATAAAAACGATAGGGAGCAACTTGGCGCTTATTTGAATAACTATTCAGTTTATTGCACACTAATGAGAGGGAGAGGCGTTTTACAATTTTTTCTTCCGCACAGTCTAATAAGAATAGCTGCTAATGCATTTTCTCTATATTTATTGCAAGGATATTTGTGAATATTTGTAATTACTCTGCTTTTTATAGAAATTCGAATGACAGTTAATATATAGCAGCAAATGGTTGCAGATATTATTTATTTTCATAGATATATTGTGTATTTAGCATTAGTTACCTTGTATGGAAATCATCAAGGCCGCTGCCGCAATAAATGGGTTGGGACTCATTTGCTGCCATGTTGTTGCTGTCATTTATCATACAAATGTCTTCGTTGTGCAGGAGCTTGAGGGAATTTATGCCACGTGTAGGTTTTTGTATTTGTTATTGCACCTTTATGCTCAGCTCAGGTAATACTCCTGTTGCTTGTATGCGATGATTAATACGTTGTGAGGATTGGTTTAATTGATTGCGCAGGTGAAGTTTACTGCAATGGAATAAAGAAAATTTCATTTAAAAACAGTTTGTTAGGGAAGAGTTTTTGCGTAAAAAATATTTAAAAAAAATTATCGATATCACAATTCACAACTCCAAGCGTTTTTTTAAATCTTAAATGAAAAATGAAAAACAAATCGAACTACCAAAAAAAAAATTGTCGATACCAACCACACATCTCCACTGGACGACAAAAGGACCAGAGGTCAGTAGCAGACAAGCTGGCAAATTTTAAATCCCACTTTATTTATTTCAATAGCAGAATTCCATTTTAAGGGATTTTCTATTTTTTTTTTTTTTTGTTTGGCTATAAGAAATATTTATCCCAGTTTTTCCTTTTTACTTTCTTTTCCTACATGCCGAATACGCCACAAGGCCACTGTTGTTAAAAGCAACAAAAAAGTTTGTACACATTTTGTATTGAGCTTTGAATGAGAACTTAATCGGCTTTAGTATAAATTAGGTTTATATACGAGCTTTCAGAGAAATAAATTTAATGTAAAAGACTTAAATGGTTTTATTTTGATCAAAGTGAATTTAAAATGGAATTTTCATTATTAATAGGTTCTACTTCATAAAAACGTTTAGCGCAAAACAAAACAAAATATTTCGTCCAGCTTAATTTTGGTAATTTGAAAGCATTGATCGGCTTGGTTGCTACAACAGAAAAATCTCTCGGGAGGGCACATTAAACACCATTAAATGCTTGGCCACTATGGGCCATTTTTAAGAGGCTTAAATTCAACATCAAATAATAGTGCAAGCATATTTAATTACATACACAAAATTAAAAAAATAAATAAATAAAATAAAATAAAATAAAATAAAATAAAATATAATAAAATAAAATAAAATAAAATAAAATAAAATAAAATAAAATAAAATAAAATATAATAAAATAAAATAAAATAAAATAAAATAAAATAAATAAAATAAAATAAAATAAAAGAAAATAAAATAAAATAAAATAAAATAAAATAAAATAAAATATAATAAAATAAAATAAAGTAAAATATAATATAATATAATATAATAAAATATAAAATAATCAAATATAATATAATAAAATAAAATAAAATAGACAATGTGATCTACTTCAGACAATAATTGCAGAAAAACATATTAACACTCTATCGCCAAGCCCAAAATCGCGATTTACTCATTCGGGGCAAATTTTTACCCACATTAACCCAATGTAAATCCAACCCAACCCAATGTAAATTGTGTGCACTATGCCACATTCACGTTTAAAGACATTAAGGTTGCGTGTGGATATGTGCACACGCGGCCTAAACGAGTACTCAGGTCGTGTGCACCGGTGCACACGCGGCGCTAAATGTTTTAAATTTGGTTGCTTAGAGCTTTTCTATTTAATTTATTTCTAAGATACACATACTTACATATGTATGTACTTATATCTATGTATATGCGGAATCAATCAGCGTCAGGTATTTCTTCCAATTAATGAAATATGCAGCTGAAATCAACAGTAGCGTAGAAGTCATATGTATATAACCTAAGGGCAATGAACAAATGCAAAAGGAAAGGTAAACAATAAATAGAAACTGTGGGAGTTCAGAGTAATGTACGATTTGTGTAACGTGCACCGAAATTTTTCTAAGAATTCCTTCGGTTTGGCTAAGTAATTAAACTTGAAAAAAATCTTTTGTAGTTGTTGAATACTCATTGAGAGGGATGTATATGGGCAAATCCAAAAAAACAGTAGACACATTAGAAAAAAATTGTATAGCAAGTACGAAACACGCTGGATTGTGAGTCCAACTTCTGGTTGAAATTGTTGATTTGGATAAGGAAAAAAGTGCATAGTAAGTTTCTACAGTGGCTCAAGCTAGAAGCTAATATATTATTGGTTCTGCTAATATATATATTACGAAAGCCTCTTCAGCTTAAACTCGCTAGCTGATTTAATATGAAGTTATAGATAGTTTAATTTTTATAGAAATGTGTTGAATTTGAAATTCGAAGCTTTTAGAAATAATCCGAAATTTAAGAAAATAAACCGGGAGTGAGTTTTCAAAACAAGGCTCTAGGTAGTTTTACCGAAATGAATTTTCGCAACTGTAACAGTGGATTAACCCATATATTGTAGGCCATTGTACGACCGGTCGCTAACTTAGCTAAGCGCTTAGTCATGAAAACATGAACATGAAAACATACATATATGCATGTAGATTAGACTGGGCCAAATATATTTTTATTAAAATTTTTTTTTTTTTTTTGTAAATTATATTGATAATATCAAGTCAAAAATAATATATTTTTATGACTGTTATGCTTTTATTTTTAATTGTTGTGAATAATTTTCTTAACAAAGCTATTTATTTGAAAAAAAAAAAATTAAAGACAAATGAAAAATTAATTAAAAACAATAATAAAAATAATAACCTTCCACCTTTTATTTAATTAAAAGTCCAAAAATATTTGGTTTTTTTGTTCCAGTCTAATGCACTATGTATGTATGTAGCTATATTTGCACAAGTCATTATCCACCATCTCAGTCAGTGACTCATTGAGTCACTGAATCAATGCAAATATGTATTTATACGAAAAGAACAATAATTATAAATAAATAAATAACGTTGTGTGTTTGTACATTCCTTGCTATAAAGTCATTGGCACTAACAAACAAAGTCTGCAAAAAGGAAATATGTTAATAACAAGGTGGGAGTGAGGGGAATAACAAGGTTGGTTGTGAAATACATATTTTGACGACATACATATGTACATATATATACGGTTACTACAATTAAATGGCATCGGTTGAAGTAGTCCATTTCAAAGTTTTATTTTTGACTACAAAAGTTTGACTGACACGTCTGCACTCAAATTCAAATAATTTTTGTTCGCTTGAGTGTGGGCCATTGAGCTGTTCAAGCACTTGAAATTCATTATTATTAAGCGATTGCGAGTGAAGTATTGAAGCGAGGGCAATGAAATAAATAGCGAAGAATTAAAAGTCATTGGAAAAAAGCTGCCACACACGGATTTAATGAGTTTTCGGACGGAGAGACTGCAAGAAGGTCTTAGCGATTACTCCACACTAACAAAGAAAGGCGTAAACACCAAGTACTCGTAAGGTTTGATGTTTGAATACGATTTAATTTAATTTAATTTTATTTTATTTTATTTTATTTATTTTTATTTTATTTTATTTTATTTTATTTTATTTTTTTTATTTTATTATATTTTATTTTTTGTTTTATTTTATTTTATTTTATTTTTTTTATTTTATTATATTTTATTTTATTTTATTTTTTTTTTATTTTATTTTATTTTATTTTATTTTATTTTTTGTTTTATTTTATTATATTTTATTTTATTTTATTTTATTTTTTGTTTTATTTTATTATATTATATTTTATTTTATTTTATTTTATTTTATTTTATTTTATTTTATTTTATTTTATTTTATTTTATTTTATTTTATTTTATTTTATTTTATTTTATTTTATTTTATTTTATTTTATTTTATTTTATTTTATTTTATTTTATTTTATTTTATTTTATTTTATGTTATTTTATTTTATTTAATTATATTTTTTTTTATTTTATCATTACATATTTAGTTTTTAAATCTTTAATAAATGGCTCACCAGACGAAACTCTAGTCAACACCTCCCAAATATGTTTAGTCGTGTGCAAACAAATTTCTTGAAAATCCTTATTTATCAATTCAGCAAATGCTTTGTTAACCTCTGACTTTCGCATTATATTCCAATAAAGAACACTTCCACGCCCATCACTTACAAGTTAGTAGGGCGTAACCGAACACGTCTTTAGCACTCACATAGAATAAACTTGCTGCTTATATATATGATGTATTTGTTTAATGGTGAAGGAGGGAAAATGTCTTTCTTGCTGGAGCTCAACGAATTTATCGCCACATTTATAAACAAAAAAAACCCCCACTCACTTCAAAAACTTGTAAAATTACCTTTTATTAAGTGCAATGTCGCAATATCTCACAACCAAGTACATATACAACATTGAGTTCCTTCTAAACATAAGTTACCTTCCCCTCACTCCCACTCAAGCTCTTTAAAGTGTGTGCATACTTTTAGGCATTCCTATGACATTAAGCCTTTGAACACAAAATCATAAGAGACTGTTAATTAACGTCGCCACTGCAATGCTTTTGCTGCTTAAAAGCTACTTAAGCATTTGATGGGAAACTCAAATTGAGGCGTCTACAGTCTATGTGGCTTGTGTTGCTATGTATTTGTGCAACAGACCATAAAAGGCAAATCGCAAAGAATATTTTGCCACAAGGCATGATTCGAGGTCATGATGATGCATAGTTAGCTTAACGACCTAATTTCGTTGGCGAAATTGCATCGCTGGGGACTACTACGCGCTAAGATAAAAATGTATTCCAAACTTAATTATTTTATTAAGTTATGGAAATTAACTGTAAATGTAGAACGTAAAATTTTTTTTTTAAATTTTTAAAATTTTGGAAAAGTTTTAGATAAAAAAAAATTTACAAAATAGTTAATATTTTTGAAATTTTAGTCTTTTTAAAAAGAGTGTGAATGTTTTATTTATAACTATACCCATAGAGTGAAAAATCAATCAAATTTTTTTTAATAAAATTTTTTTCCAAAAATAGTTAAAAATTTTAAAATTAGAAATAGAAAATATAGAAATTCATCTACATTTTATAAATTTATTAAGTTATAGAAATTAACTAAAATGTAGAATGCAAGTTTTTTTTTTCAAAAATTCTTGTTTGTTAAAATAAATATTTTTAAAATAGTGAATAATTTTGAAATTATTTTATTTTTAATGCACGTTATTTTATTTGACAATATTTTAAATATTAATTTAACAAATAATAGTCGTTCGTCAGAGCTTTTATATTAAAAACTCATATTACATTCTAAGCAACATATGGCTTACAAATAAATGTTAGCATGTAGTCACCGTGGGATGTTTTGAAGAAGCTTCACTAAAAATCAAATCATTTTCAGCAAATTCCCTTGACAAAAAATCTCATTTTTATACATCGCCCTAGTCTTTTGGAGGTCACTGTATATGGCTAAGTACATACATTTGTAGATGAGTACGCATACGTGCGTTGGTATCATATTTCATTTCGCCTAATTAATGGCGCTTTTGATACGCTTTTGCTGTCATTCGACACTGCATTAGCCACGCGCTATGATTACGCTCCTTAAACACCCATTCACCGCTACCAAAAACCGCTATTCCAACTACGCAACCAACCAAGGAAAAGTAAGTTAACAAGTTAAGGTCACACACATACATATCGGAAGCTCTGGACTTAAATACTTTGATTTAAAAAAATCTTAATCTGAACAACTTATCAAAATAGATACTACAAGATACCCAATTTGCTATAGGGGTACAAAGAAACTCATTTGTCCTCCTTCCTTATAGAAAATTTGGTACTTATGATCATAATACAACAATAAATGATTTTCATTAGAAAATCATGTTTTTTGTCGAAAGGCATGATGACTGATTGGCGACCATTTGGTCTGCTGGGTTAAGTATGTTACGTGCTGGCGTTGCAATGCATTATTGCGTTAACTAATGCCTTTGCGGCTACATTTATTTCTAGGAATTTTCCTTGACCTTAGGTTTAAATATACTGCCTGACTTTCTTTAGGACGTTTGTGTGAGGAATTTGCCTATCCAAACAACGCACGTATGGAAGTTTACAGCAATGCAGTTTTTCACAATTATATGTATATAGCTGTTGGTGAAGAAAGCTAGGTAATAGTAGCTCAGATTATGAATACCTACTGTAAAATGAAATAAAATAAAATAAAATAAAATAATATAAAATAAAATAAAATAAAATAAAATAAAATAAAATAAAATAAAATAAAATAAAATAAAATAAAATAAAATAAAATAAAATAAAATAAAA